>JAJSOF020000005.1:16726674-16758659 GCA_025594305.2 Periplaneta americana
AATTTCGACATTTAAAGTGGTATTTTTTTCATAGTTTATTAGGCAGTAATTAGAACATAATGAAATAAATTTCTTTTGAATATTTTCCAGTTATGCCGAATAGAGTTCCAAACTACAGATGCATATTCGAGTTTCGATCTCACTAATGTATAGTATAGTATTAAAAAGAGAATCAGGTGTTGAAAAAGAATAAGTTATTGACCGAATTAATCCTAACATTCTTATTGCATGGTTATAAATATAATCAATAATAATAATAATATAATAATAATAATAATAATAATAATAATAATATGATAACAAATTAAATATTTTTATTCAGTTGAAGCCAAGATTGCAAATAAAATTAAAAATTCATTACACATTGGGCATATAATATACGAAGTGTCCCAAATTGATGTATACACTTTTTGAAATACTATTTCGCAGCAAAGAAATGAGGTAGAAATACGATTTTTGCGGTTTATGATTCAGAAGGCAGTGGAAAACATGGAAACGTGTTCATCTGTTTATAAACAAACATGGCGGTGTAATTGTCATTCGATGAACGTAAGTGGATACTGAAATGTTATTGGAAAGCGTAGAATGTTGTTGAGGTTCAACGACGTTGGAGGGTTGAATTTGGAACACAACCACCAACAAGATTAACTATGACAAGAATGTGAGACAAGTTTGAAGTCTACGGAACTGTGCAAGATGTGTTGAAAGGGCGGTGCGGAAGAAAGAGAAGTTTCACCGATAACGAGCGCACACTCAGAGATGGATAGGACGAAGAGGAAGTGCTGCGGAGTTCCCACCTCGATCTCCGGATTTAACCCCTCCAGACTTCTACCTATGGGGAGCTCTAAATGACACAGTGTACGCCAAAAAACCACAAACACTGGAGGAACTGAGAGTTCAAATTAAACATGCCTGTAATGATATTCCATTAGCAACAATCCAGTTGGTATGTCGCTCTGTTGTACGTCGTTGTTGGGAGTGTACTGTAGCGGAAGGGGAGCATTTTGTACATGTACGGGCTTAAGGAATACAAAAACCGCAAAAATCGTATTTCTGTCTCATCTCGTTGCTGAGAAATAATGCTTCAAAATGTGTATACATCTATTTGGGACACTCTGTATACGATTTTTCGATAATGGCTATTTAGAACTATGGTGGAGCATAGTATCGTGTCCACTCCTGTGGAGTAACGGTTAGCGCGTCTGGCCGCGAAATCAGGAAGCCCGGGTTCCATTCCCGGTCGGGGCAAGTTACCTGGTTGAGATTTTTTTCTGGAGTTTTCCCTCAACCCAATATGAGCAAATGCTAGGTAACTTTAGGTGCTGGACCTCATCCTCCCATCTACGTCTCTGCCTCCCCAAAGTCCTTTGCTGTGGTCCTGCCAGAGAATCAGTCCTATTTCGAGGCTTATTGTAGGGATTCGTAACAAGCGTAACAACATGCGTTGTTAGCCCTTCGCCCAACCCCCAAGCCAGAGGACCACCCCTTATCGGCTGTCCACGACTGCTTATTCAATATGTTCGCAGCTACCCTCCATATCTGGAGGCCGTCTATTTTACCTATCAAATTTATATTAATTTCCTCAATGTCTTGCCATAACCAATTTGGTCCTAAACGGCTTACATTATTTTATATATTTTTTTTTATCCAATATGACTTAGTTTTCATCGTTTGTAGGCATCTTAAACATCTTTTCAAGATATCATTTTCTTCTTTGTCTACGATATAACCCAAAAATTTAACTTTCCCAACTAATATTGTTCCCCTACTACCCTCCATCCCCATTTCCAATCTGTCTGCTATACTTGAGGCATTCCATGGGATCCCCAAATATTTCTTACAAAATTTAGATCTTATTCTGTCTATATTTACTTCTGATAAGTAATTTCCCCATATTTCAACATTACATAATATCTTTGCTTCAACCATGGCTTGTAAATATCATTTAATATTTTGCTATCTATGTTGGACCATTTATTTAAACATTTGTCTAGTGCTGTTAGTGCTACGTTTCCTTTATATACGGTATTTTCATTTTGTTAGAACAAAAACATTAATAAAGAAATAAGTTAACGTTTCGTATGTGAAACAATTTACCTGGCTCGGGAATTCTCCTGGACTAGCATCCACACCATTGATGATGCGACTGTCTCTGACGATTGGAATTCTTCGAATAGTTTTCCCTGTATAAAGAAATATTGTGTTATGAGTGAGTTTCTTTTAAAAGATGGATTGATTAGTTATTAATGGAGGTAAATTTTATTACTCTGGTTTTAGTAATTAGATCACTATCTTCATCTTGGAGTTGTCGAACTGAACTCTTTACTCGTAGGACGATACGCGAAATTAATATAGGATATTACATACACTGTCTAAAAACGAGTGTCAAGAAGAGATAAACTTATCATTATAAGTTTTACCCTTGTGGAAAGAAATTAGCTTTATCGTGTTGCAAACGATATATTCAGTTCATTTTCTTTAAGTATTATTAAATCAAGCGTATATGAATGATTCGAAAGTCGAAATAGGAAAAAAAAACTTAAATCGATTTTAAGTAAAAAGGTTTACGACAAAGATGCTGTTTATTCTCTATACCTTTTAAAATTTATGTGCATCAAACTTTGAAAATTTGGAAAAAGAAATGCTGTGACATGGGATTAAAAACAATGAACAACAAATTTTCATTGAAAGTGTGTAAACTGCATGAAATTGGGATTTTAGATTCATTTGAACATAAGATGATAAAATATCACCATCCACAAAAAAATAATTAGCTCTAGTTTAAGTAAGTCATCCGTATCTTATAATCAAAGTATTCCCTAAATAAATATACTCTCATTCCAGAAACTAGTCAAACTAATAAATTTTTAACTTAAGTAATATCATAAATAACGTAATAACATAAATATAATAGGCACTGTAAAACTACAAATAAAAATTAGGAATAATAACGTAACGTCATAAATATTGGTAAATATAAATTCACAAATACAAACAAAATATTGTAATATCATAGGCACTGTAAAATCCCTGTGTCATTCACAAATACAAACAAAATATTAGGAGTAACGTAACGTAACTTAACTGTAACTTAACATACAAACAAAATAACATAACATAACATAAACATAACATAAAACATCACAAATACAAACAAAATATTAAGTAATAACGTAATAACATAACATAACATAACATAACATAACATAACATAACATAACATAACATAACATAACACAACATAACATCTATTGTCTTTATTTATTCTAATAGCAATTCATACAAAGCAGGAAATATAATTATCAACCGATCGGAAATATAAATATCTAAAAAATCACAAATTTGAGTGTCCTTACTTATAATAAACATTGTTGCACACCATGTTTTGGGATAAATGAAACTCACGTTGAGCATTTTTGTTTGGCTTGGTGTTTATGCAGTGACTCTGGAGAATCCCTTGTGACAGTTAAACACTAATCTTATAAAATTGCAGGGTTATATTTTTCCTGCATACCTCTTCTCCATTGTGGACATGTTCTGAGGGAATCACTAACCATGTTCATCATTTACTGCACCAGAATCCTTGGGGAAGATGTTGAGAGAGAATGGAAGAAGTGAATGAATAACGACATATTGTAACCAAGTTTTTCTTAGCACGACAACAGTTCATGCACAATCTCCTTGTAATTTGTTGCTCAGTTGTTCTTCAAGAACTGTGAACAAACGTGCTTAAAACTTATACAAAATCCCTGCTTGATGGGTGAACCATGCAAAAGTAGCAGTCATTCATTCATGCTCTTGGTTCGCTTCTTCCAGATCATGTGTACTGCGAAGGACGTTCTTTCCCATTAATTCAATTTCTTAGGTTGCTAACACCAGTGTTGCAGAATACATGCGGAATCAGAGTTTTATTCTGCTCCCCTTTTACAACCAAAATAACAGTGGTAGGCTTTTCTGATTAATGGAGGTTTTGTGAAGAAAATGTCACTTCTCGTCACAAATAGCAAAATGTGTTAGCATTGTTCACATAGACTCGTTGCATTTTTGTTCCCTTTAACAGAAATCACTCTTACCGTCAAGTCTTTACAAATATATCAACTATCACCCATACACCTGGCACTTATGTGAGAAACGAACTCAAAAAAGTATTAAAAATTGCTGAAGTTGAGCAGGAGAGAGACAAAAAACCACTGAGAATGAGGAGGAAGAGATGTTTACTATCAGAATAATGAAATAATATAAGGAAGATAAACATTGTTTCTTATAAGTAGGCTCCGTATTCCAGCTACCTAAATACTGAAGTTAAAGACACATTGGGTATATAGTACGTCGAACACAGGTAATGCAACGGATAAGGATATAAACAAACAGGTCGTCGCTGCGTGTTCGTGGAGTACAGTCAACTGCCGACATTCTGAAGCTATACTAGTAAACACATGCTTGAGCCGTGACGTTTATTTTCGTCGTGATCTTTGCAGTGAATAATAACGTGCATTCGTAAGTTACGGAACTTGAACATATGCGGATGTCACTTGAAATGATTTTATATTGCAGAACATTCTTTCAATAGCACATGACGTTATTGGTGCATGATGTAGTACAAGATATTCCTATTGTTTGATACTTTTTCGTGTTTCATTAAGATATTGCATATGTTGCTTATCACTGAAAACCCACTAAATTACTATGTATTTTTCTAGAAATTCCCTGAAATGTATATTATTTAATTTATTAATTGGGATGTTGGCACTGAACATCATGGTAGGCTACACAAATCCAAGCTAAACGTCGAGTTTATAATTTTCAGATTTTGATGGTACTGGTTCTTTTTTATTACGTTCAACACACTTTCTGCTTCTTTTGGTATTGCAGTGTCTTTCAGTGCACTGTTTTTGTCACTTTTACGTTTATTTTACACAATGTATATGTAATGTTGTCTATATTGACAGTGAAAATATCAGTTCAAATGTCCTCAACTATGCCCTGCATTATTACACGTTTGAGCATCTTACCTAAGGCATTTTACCTCTGCCACAAAGATGTAGTTATTTAAATAATACGACTAGTAAGAGCAGTGATCGATAAGACTACTTACTCTTAAATTAATAGGACTTAGTATTGAAATTACTGTTGTTACTGCTACTTCCACAACTATAACTAATGTTAATATTACCACTACTATCACAACTACTTACATCTGTTTAATTGGTGATAATATGTCAACGAAAGCTTACTTCAAATACCTCTAATTTATTGAGTGTTAAGCTGCCTGTTAACAATTGCGTACCCTGGAATTAGCCTGTATGCGTACCCTCAAACTTATAAACAAACGGAAAGGATACATTACGATATAATACTTAATCATGAAAGAGAATAATATGTTCCAATACCCCATAAATCTCGACTGTCATCTCACCTTGAGTATCAGCAGCCACTAAGATGGCAAGAAGTATCAGATTTCGCATCATTGTATCGTTCTTATTTTAGCCTCTTAACGAACTGATTTCATTCCAGTCTATCAGACCCGTTTATATATTTTATCTTTGAATAAATAAAGATATGTCCTTGGATCGTAACGGAGAATCGCGATAAGAATTAGATTTTCAAGAAACAGGTTGAAGGAATAACAGAGTTCGTTCTAATTATACACTCAAAGCTATTGTTGCAACATACGTAAAGTACGGTATTGTGTTATCTTGTTATGACGCAGTAATAATTATCATAATGAACGTAATCATCTTAAGGATTAGATGTTGGGTTACTCCGATGTTACTCCGTCTTCTTTCTTACTGACGTCTCATTTTTAACTACGGTACATGTACCAAATAACGCCACCTTAACATTTCAGTCACTTTTGCTCTGGAAATAAGTTATGTACAAACACGAAAATTATGAAATAGAAACTGTAATCTTATCTTTACGAAATAGGACAATGAAAATGGATATATCATATACCGAACAAGAATTAGAACTCAAATAGGAAAACTTTGTAAACTGGCGTTATTAGGAACAGCTTGTCCAATTAACGCCACCTATTTTCTAGTAACCTATACACTTATAATTGTTAATGAATTATTTGTCTTAAGCAACAAAAATTGAACTAAGCGACTAAATTTGAGTTTCTGTTAATAAAAGATACAAAATCACTCAATACTAATGAAAGATTCTTGATCTGAAACTGAGACACCAGATGGATTAGGAAAATATGTTTTCCAGTGACTCCTTACTTAAAAAAAAGAGACAATGTGACACAGTAGAAAGTTATTAAACACAAAAGCATTTACCTTAGTTTAATATGAATGTTTTCCAATAAGTAAAACAAACAAATTAAGTTATGTAAAATAAAAAAAAATAAGAGTTCGATAAGCAATTGAACCAATATCGTCACTGCACATTCTGAACATTTGTAAGTTGGAAGCTTAGTGATTTTCCTGATGTTTTCACACTGATGCTGTACTGTCAGCCTTAGTACTAACATAACCTAAAATTTTGTCTGTAGACCTTTAACACCACATGACGTTAAAGCGCTACTGAGTACTTGATAACATGACATGCCTATTTCTCTAACATTTTCAAATTTTATAGATATACTGTTTTCGCTGTAAGAAAAATCCTAATGTAAACATAAGCACGTTGCTGTCATACCCATGATTGGCTCCCAGTCGGAAAACTCACATGACGCAGGAAAATATAGTTCGTATTTGGAAACCATAATCTTGTATTATTTGAAAATAAAAAATTGAATTCTAGTTGTTAAATACGATGAAACATTTAACTTCACTCATATGTAAAAAGCTATGTAAAAGAAAAACTACTTTTATATTTTGTTATGTACTATGAACGCGGATGAATACCAACAGTAATACCGAAGTAGTCTGTTCTTGTAACAAGCTGGCGTCACTTGAGCTCGTAGTTGATCACATAAGCACGTGGTACTGAAGTATGGCTTGTGTATCCTCAACTGTCCATTGTGAAGACATAAGACTCAAAAATAATTTAATTGCAGTAATTAAAAAGTAAATGTTTTCTAAGCAAACGAATGCATAGTAGTGAGGTTAGGCCTACTTGACGAGTAACGGGAAATGTTTAACGTGAAACAGAATGTACAACAGTAGGCGGGAACACGTACTGAGAATCTATGGCGCCAAACAGCGGCCAATGAAACCTCACTTCAGTCACGTGCTATTGTTTACATTAGGATTTTTCTTACAGCGAAAAGATTATAGCAAATACTTTGTATACATAGAAGAATGTTTAAGGATCACGAAAATATATAGTTTAATATAGTTATTATTTGCTCAACACACAAAATAAAATATTGCCTCTTACCTTGATATAAGAACAGCCATTCACTATCAACACACAACAGGATAATGATGGAATATAATGTCACTCGTAAATGTCAGCGGACAGCTAATAACTCATTTCATCACTGGATTGCAAGCGAATGCAGGCTACAGTAGTGCACTGCCGAAAACTTGTGTCGTTAACAAATTTTAATATGGTGGCGTTAAAGGTATACATGGCGTTATTTGGCTCAGGGACCTTATATTTTCCTTATTTTAATATGGATTAATGTGACTTACTTTACGCTTAATTCACTTAAAAGCTGTGTGCTGGAAGAAAGGCAAAATTATCACGGAAGTGTTAGTGGCAATGTAAAACTATTATTCAAGAAACTTATTTGAGTTACGGACGGCGATAGAGGGATGCGAGGAGGGCTTGGGCACACCTTCTGGAATCCCTGCACCCTCTTTGGCACCAAATAACCTATAATGTTATCTTAGTATTATAGTCTTTAATCATGTGTAGACTGATATGATGATGAATTAAATGTAATTTTAAGTTAAGAGAGATTACTTCAGAGTTTATTTTACGCATCGATAACGGAATATTATTTAACCCTAGGATGCAAGACATTTGGAATACCTATACAATGATGCATAACGGGGTCCCTAAGGCCCTTTGTCTAAATAATGGAATAAATATGAATTTTATTCTCTTGGAACTAAGAAAAACTTAAAATAGTCAACACATTTATTAAATAATAATGTCTAGCTCAAAATGGAACGATAAATAATTATTTATGCTCGACCATGCCGAAATGTAGTAATTATACACCTGGTAGCAGTCCTTTAATGCATGTCATTAAAGTACACCTACTCATTAAAGTACAGGTGTTCAGCCAATGACAAGTCAGCTTACAGGTGTTCAGCCAATGACAAGCCAGCTTTGTACCGTTATAAAACCGCAAGTATCGATTATTCTCGGATATGCAATCGAAAGAGAATTAGCGAAAAGTCATGGAGGCTGGAAATCCAATACTGTCGCAGAAGGTTATGTTCTGTTACTATAATAATTAGAGTTAATTGTAAATAATATTCAAATAATAGTTATTTATGGTACTTGTGAGGTAAGTGCATCTTTATTGCACGAGTGGAAAGATTTAATTACACGAGTGCAATAAAGATCACGCTCACAAGTACCATACGTAATTTTATCCATGACCATAACGAAAAATTATGTTTTATAAAAGAAAATATGTGGAAAATAAGTCCTCATGTAATCACATACCATGACATGGATTTTAGAATCAATACGTTTACTAGGTAGGTCATGATGTAGGAGGCCATGATTAATAAAGAATGGTGTCTAAGGCGTTGGATAAATAACAAATTATGATTAATTATATAATTTTAATATATATTTTTTTAATTTAAACGTATATTTTCGTCTTTTTGAAGTTTCAGGGATTATTTAGAAGTGTTCACGGGACTATTGTGATTAAAATAATTTCACATTTTACTTCTGTAAACTTAAGAGGATATTAAAACTTAATTACACATCGTGTCTGTTTAGCTCAGTTGGCTAACGCGTGTTGTTTTAAAATTCTATAAACCCAACTTCGCAGGTTCAAGTCTCCTCGCATCCCAAAAGGTAAATTATTACAAAATTTTAAAAAGATGCATATTAGATATGGATGTAATGTACAAATTACGACGTAGCAGATAGAGAAAAGAAAAGGAGATTGAGTGTATGTATATTTAAGAAATAGTAATAAAGAAGTAGAGGTAGTGACATCTAGTAACTAATATATTAACTTCTTGAGTAATAGTTCAATGGAAAAGTATATGTGTGTACCCGGGTAGTAGGAAAATACTAATGAACTGTGAGATAAAGTTCAAACTGTGAGGTAAAGTCTTTATCTCACTAGTGAAATAAAGTAATGTTGAATAAAAGCCTACTTTACAAACGCAAAAGTATTTAGTAAAGGCATGTTTTTCGTAATGGTCATGGATAAAATATTTTATTCGCGTTTATTTAACCCTTAAATTCAGAAAGTATCCTGTAGGATACAACAGGTTAATATGCTATATGCTATAATTTTAATAGAACAATAGAAAAAAATTGGTAGGGAAATTAAAATTTCACAATACTATAATATTGTAGAACATATAAAATATGGATATTGCGATAGTTGTTTTCTTTACGGTCCGACAAGGTTTAATAAACTAGTGTGAGAAATGAAGCTTTGCCAATTTAAGGGTCAATAATACTTTTAATGCATTCGTGATACGATCGTTAACTGAGTGCTATAATGAATGTCATTAGCATGGTGATATGACGATGGATAAGTATCAATTTTATTATCAAATCAACACGGATAAATCTATTAATCAATTAATATTATATGACAAAAATGCCTTGTCACTATACAAATTTAAGTTCTTTAGAAAGCTTATTTGAGTGCCGTTGATACAAACCAAAAATACATCTGAGAGGATACTAGAAATTGCAAACAGATTGATATAATTTAACACGTAATTTAAAAAACAAAATTGATTGAAAAGTACCAGAGAATAAAGTACACACTTGTCTTGGAAAGGCCTAGATGAATTATAATTTTTCAGTTCTGAGTGAATTTTAAACCCTGTATTCTAACTATACATTAACAATTTTTTATGATTGTAATACAGAGAACAGTTTGTAATAGTAACAATTCTTCACTTCACGCAAAATAGGCCTGAAGATAGCAGGGAAAACTGAATTACTAGATACAAACCAAAAATACATCTGAGAGAGATTATAGTCAACAGCCGTTTTGTCAACAGTACATCCTTGTCTTAGGCCTGAATTAGTTATTTTTTAGACGTATTCTTTTGATTTATCTAGAGAAAATCAAAACAAAATAGGTCTGAAGATAGTAGGGAAAACTGAATTTTAAGCCGTTTTGACTATTACACGATTAGACAAAAAAAAAGTATATAAAGATTAAAAGTAACGAAGTACTCCAATACAATAAAATATTAATTGACTTACGAAAATACAACTGTCTTCAAATGTATTATTGTACCATCTCAACATTACAAATATTACGCTAGATGCATGCTAGATGGCAGTAGTGAGCAATGCCTTCTCGTCGACAAGTTCTCGATCTATTATACACGGTGGCAATTACTAGTCAAGAAGACTTTGTTGATTCAGTTTCATTTTTATTAAAATGCAACATTCCACTTCAATTATCCGAATCCCAGTAATCAGCGTCACTTGACAGATGATATTCAGTAAATCTTAATATTAAACAATCTCTGATACGTGACTATCCACAATATCATATAGCAGAAGCTATAACATAACCTAACTAATATACACAAGTGTTAGAAAAGTTTTAATTAACGATGACAAAAAAATAAACATGAATAATTTTAAAATAATAATTATTGAATGTACAATTTTCAAATTTGAATGTGGTTGGTGGTTCAATTGATGTTATATTGGACGTGTGCGTAATAGAAGTGGAACTCGTTGATTTAGGCCTACATGGTTTATTCAACTTATTCAGAATTTCCGAATGAATAATTTTAAAGAGGAATAATTATTGAATGTACAATTTTCAAATTTGAATGTGGTTGGTGGTTCAATTGATGTTATATTGGACGTGTGCGTAATAGAAGTGGAACTTGTTGATTTAGCCTACATGGTGTATTCAACTTATTCAGGATTTCCGAATGGTGCTCTTCATTTATTTGTAAATCGGATTTCAGAAGATGCATAGGTATGATCAGTGATTTTTATTAATTCTTGTTCTTGAATGCCAATGCGAGTCATATTTGAAACTGCTGTGCATCGACTGGAGTGGTTTGTAATTATATATATATATATATATATATATATATATATATATTTATATTTATATTTTTTTGACGTCCAGACCAGCGCAGTTTCAAATGTTGGACGCGATATAATTAAACAAATGCTAGGGACGCGATAAATTAAAAATGCTAGGGACGCGATAAAATTAAACAAATGCTAGGGACGCGATAGAATTAAAAACTGCTAGGGACGCGATAAAATTGTGCGATAAGCAGCCATGATTGGTTGAAATACGTCCTTTCGTACCGTTTTATTGGTCAAAAGTAGTATGACGTAGTAAGAGTGTAATAGTCACCATAAAACTTAAAAGACATCCTGGTCCCTTCCTATCAGCAGACGTCAGACACCTCTAGCTGAGATTTTCAAAATGGCGAATGAACTGTAGTAGAAGTTTGCTTCATCGCACCATAAAGTTCTTGGTACAATCTGGAAGATAAACCATTTTCTGATTTTCACTTACGTAAATGAATTACTTTACATGAAATCGTAATATCTGTAAATTTAAAAGCAAAACACAATAAGCTCTTGCCGACATAAAGCGCCACTTAATACTAAGATAAGATATACGGTATATAAAAGGTGATTGTGACAATTGAGGACTTCTACGTAAAAAGGACACATAAGAAAAACTGCTGTTCCCAGGAAATCGCATTTCAAGTTTTGTTATGATTGTTGTAATTAGGAAAATGCATTTCATAATAATAAACGTGGAGTGCTGGAAGAGAGATTTTATCAACTAACAGTCTTACTAATAAACCGTGTATAATTTTTATACGAGACTTATGCAGAGTTGAGATAGAAAACGTTACTAATAAACCGTGAATAAGCTATGGACGTATAAACAGGCTGTAACTATGCAATGGGAATTGCTTTGCAGTATTTATATTCACGAAACCCCTTGTTTAAGCGTTGTATATAGGGAAAAAATGGCCGCCCCTTTAACAGCTGTTCGTATCGACTGTCATTTTATGATGATGTTTACCTTGTAACCACAGAAGAACAAACCAAAGATCATAGAATTATTAGAATAATATTGCTGTAGCTTGTACTCTTTGATCAAAATGTAGTGTGGTAATCGATTAGAGCCAATTGTACTATCGATATTTAACACGCCACACTAGAGCGCTCTACCGGATCCAGTAGAGAACCTCAGATATTCTATTACCTTTCATAAGGAAGTAGTGACGAAACTATGACGTAGCTGTGTAACAGTTATACACGACGTATGTAGTGATTATTAGTAAGGAATTTACACACGACTTATAATCGAGCTACTCATTGTGTAAATATAAGACAGTTAAACGTCTGTATATAGAGTTTTTATTAGTAAGACCGTAAATGAATAAACAAGAAATTGGTGTGCAGTGTTTCTTGAACATATGATTTTTAGTGAGTTTATTTATTATGTTATATGCCTATTTTACGCAGAACTACAGTACAAATTAGAAGAGTAGAGGTTTATATTATTATGAAACTAGATTTCTGAGAATTTAATGTTTGTATTAATTCATCATATCTGTGGCAATTGAACAAAAATAAAATTACATATTGTGATTATAAAGCTGAAAGTGCCAGCAGTATTACGAAAGTTAAAGAAGCTATCTTCTGTACTTATGAATGTGATTATTGTTCTTAACTAACGTAAGTTCATTATGTTCATTCCAAGAAACATTAAAGAAATGTCGCATAGAAATGTTCAAGGACACTACATTGCTCGCCCATTTGCATGGTACTGAATAGGACAGTCTCAGTTCATTTGGACTAAAGGCTGGTTCCACTAAACCGTGAACGGCCGAATACCGGAACGGCAGAAAGTCGAAATCGGTCGTCCAAAATTGTTCGGCTGTCAATTATCACAATGTCCTCGTGAAACGAGAATCATACATACATACATACATACATACATACAAATACATGTTAAAATACATACATTTAAATGTGAGCATTCACAGCCAACGGAGTGGCTCAAGTCGGTTAAGGCGCTTGCCTGCCGGTCTGATCAGTTGCGCTCGGGCGCTGGTTCGATCCCCGCTTGGGCTGATTAAAAGCTATTTTTTCCGAGGTTTTAGCAATCGAAGGTGAATGCCAGGTAATCTATGCATTATTTTGTTCCAAATACCATCTCATCATCACCAAGTTTTCATCGATGCTAAATAACCTAGTAGTTGATACAGTGTCATTAAATAATCAACTAAAAATTACGATATACATACATACATATAAAGATACAAAACATACAGGAGAATACATACTTACAATAGCTGCAAATCTTTGAATGACGAAAATATAGGGTATATCCGATTTTAGAAACTGTATTGGTTGTATAAGTTACATCATCATATTACGCTTCAACAATAAACTTCTGGAGGATAGTGCTATTTTTGATTACTATCGGATGAATGTTGATACAATTCAATATATTTTAATGTAATTCGTCCATCAATCTCAAAATGGTCAAATTTCAAAGAAGTTGTACCACCTGAGAAACGTTTGTCAGTGATATTTTAAGTAGTACATGAATAATAATTTGTTAAGCCTTAAAAGTTTTAGTTAACTTGTTTAATGAAAAAAAAATACAAGATCTAATTAATTTTTCGCGTTCATTGGCGAAATTATGGAAACAGTGAACATCAGAATGCTGTTCGGCCGAATGAGACCAGAAAATATCGTTATTGATCCAATCATCATTCGATATGCATAGTCATCAAACGTTCGAATATGGCGAGTGTAATGGAAATGCATTCTCATATTCATTCGTCCTCTGACTTCTAAACGGCCGGTTTATTGCCGAACGGTTCCTTTACTCGCTCGGAAAGTCCATTGGGAGTTCCAGACGCGCGGACAGTACGGACAGTTTGGGACTCAAACAGGCTCAGAAACTTGCTCCCCCGTAAGCTTTTCCTGTCCCATTTAGTGGCACTATTGCGAAGTCTACCGCTTACAGAATAAAAACAAGAATATCAAATCACTCCAGCTTCAACAGAAATGAAAGTTTTCTGTATATATTTATTTTAACAATACAACATTTTTTCCGACTTAAAAGATCAGCATTTTAACCACTAGACTACCAGTGACAACAATGAACTGAGCTGTCTATTAACCTAGAGGTGGGGAAAAATAACGTAACAGCATCTTGGAATATTACGTTCCAAAAATACGCTAGTACGAAATACTTGTTACAAAATACTCGTTTCACTTTGGAACTAGATTATGACAACGCCTGTTTCACAGAATGGAACATGTTTGGCACTATACAGAGTGCTCTAAAATTCCCCTTACAAACTTCTAGGACGTGTTAAGTACATAATATTTTGAATTGGAACCCATGTCCGGAAACGTACAGTTTCCATGCTACAGCCGTATGAAAGCAAGCACGCCTGAACGTACGTCACGTGTCTCAACAAGTAATAGCTTCGCGATTCGTCCGCCTGCAGCGTTACATGATGAGGGGTGCTTACGTCAGAACCTCCATGGCCTCCACGGCCTCCACGATCACCGGATTTGACTCCATTGGACTTTTTCCTCTCGGGTTGCATGAAGAGTTTGGTTTATGAGACCCCTGTAGAGACAGCAGGAGATCTGGTGGCACGAGTTGTGGTCGCTGCAGGAGAGATTGCAGATACGCCAGGTGTGATAGAGCGCGTTTACCAAAGCATCATTCGTAGGTACAATGCGTGCAACGAAGTTTGTGGTCGCCACATAGAACCGCATTTGTAGTGGATTTGAATGTTAAACATCATTTGAAAAGGACAAAAACAGTTTAAGTTGAACTGCAAACAAAAGTGTTTGTGACAAATGATTCAGTTTCCATTTGTTTCTTTGATTGTTAATAATTGAATTGTAAAACAAGTGATGTACTGGGTCACGCCTCATAACAAAATAAATTACTTGTAAAAGTGGTCGCGTTAAAAACATGTTTTCAAACGGCTGTAGCACGGAAACGGTACGTTTCATGACATGGGTTCCAATTCAAAATATTATCTACTCAATCCCCTTAACAAGTCCTAGAAATTTGTGAGGGGAATTTTAGAGTACCCTGTATATTGAAAGCAGTGACGTCAACTTTTAGAAAACACTGGGTGGACTCAAACATTTGCGGTATAAGTTAAATAAATGTCATAAGTATGATGATAACGATGAATTATTGGGTGGACTAGGATCCCACGAGCCCATATAATGAGAAAACATTTTTCACGAATTCACATCTCGGCTCACTATGACATCATACCGCATCACATGGCATACAGGGAAGTATGTGATCATTTAATGTCCTAAATACCACTGTTACATTGCATACTAGTAGTACGTACTTGTTCCAAAATACTACTGTTCCATCAGACACTAGTCAACTGTGCGGTTCCAAGATACCTCTGTGCATCTTCTAGTTACACACTAGTAATATGCGTTACAAGAGCGGTATGTTGAAGTTTTCATGTTCGAGGAAAAGTTTGAAAAAGTGAAACGTAGTTGAGCTTTTTTAATTTCCGAGAATTGAAAGAAAACATACCGCTCGTGTATCGTACATTGTTTTGTGCGAAGATCGTTTATTACATACCTGAAAGAGGAATTTCTAATTAGTTGCAATGAAATCTCCATCTTTGTTTCTGTTCAATGACGGCAAATTTGAAAAAAAAAAAATCTATCTTCAACATTGTTGCTTTAAAATTTTTCTGTGTTTACTATACTCCAGCAGGCCGTGATATACGTCTGTCTTCCCCCCCCCCCCAGTCTATAAATGCGAACTTAAAACAAACGGCTTCCTTAATGTTACATGCATCACGAAATGCAGTAACTTTAGTGGAGTTGTAGAGTTTACTTAATTTTTGCAAATATCTAAAAACAATAATCAACAGTGCAATTTAGGTGAAATTGCAGTGGTAAGTTTCCAATTTATAATTATTACTATATTGAACGTCTCTAAAAATAATATGTTAAAAGCCTAAAGCAGTAAAATCAATATGTCACTTAAGCGGTAAGAAGAGGGAAATTGTTATGTGTGTTCGGTTGGGAATACTGAATGTGGAATTTTAGACTTACCGCGGGTTGGTTTTGTGCGGAAACCAAGCAAATACGCACGATCTCGCACAAAAGTTACATATGGCACTGTTATTTCGAAACTGTTATTTGGAACCTAGTATTTTCAAGGAACTGGAACAGTTGGAAGCGTTGCGAGAAAATAACAACTTTTCCCATCTCTAGTATGGCCTGTATAAATGTTTTAATGAATGCACTTATGCCCACGTGCATCAACGTCGGTTAGTGTAACCACCAGTTAAAATTGTCATCTAACCTCTGGTTAAGCATTTTTACAGTGGATCGACCTCGGTTACGACTTAAATAGGAGGTTAACCATAGTAATCTATAACCGGCCATTTTCGAGCGGTTAAAGGAGATAACCAGTGATTAGTAGAGCAAGTAAAGCAAAATGGCGGCCAGAGCCACAGATGTTTACTTCGAAGACGATTATTATTGTACAGTACTTGAATTACTTGGATAGAGCGTGGGCGTGAAGTTTCTTTAGTGGAAAGAGAGAATCTTTACGAGGAATTAGGTGACAGAAAATTTCAGGAGGGATTTTGTTTATCAAAATCTACAAATGGCTCACTTGCAATAACTCAAAAACAGTCATATTTCTTCTGTTGATCAGCTCCTTATGTTAAGATTCTATGTAACTGTTATTTTCTGTATTTTAAGAGGTAATACTTGAATATCTCTTTTCTGTCACTGGCTGAACAAAGAGAGGTTATGGATGGATCTTAGGATAATGAACAGTAACCTGGTGTAAATGGGATCTTGGGTCGTACACACATTTCTACTAATCTTCTGCATCCTTTTCCTTTATGGATATTCCTTCTTTATTATATAATATATTTAAATCTATTAAGTAAGTCTATCGATACTTAACCTCACATTGGGATATAATCATTTTTGCATTCAATTTTCTATTTCGTACGATTTTAACCTAACAGCAATGAAAAACAAAGAAATGCAACTCGCAAATATAACAGCGCCCAAAGGCAAACAAATGCAACGCGAAAATGTAGGACATGTTCACTTCGATGTAGAACGGAGTGAGCGCAGTCGTTTTTAGATGTTGACTATTATCTTTGCTGTGGTATGAATGCTTTCCTTTAGTCATTTTGTAGAAACAGTGTACCATCATAGACTTTGCTCTGGTTAAATGAAGTGTCAGCTAACTATGTTTAAGTAATCGGTGATTATGAATGGTGCACAGAAATTACATTTTAACCTCGGTTACTGTTTAATCGTCGTTTCGTAATCTATGATTACTGCGTTTTTAACCGATGTTGATGCACTTCGCCATTAAAATCCCCTGACGACTACTGAATGCAAATACTGAAATCACATTTCATTTCTTGGAATATTTCACCATAAAATATGTTGAATCATACTTACATTATAAAGGTAATTATTTGTTGTTGGCGTCCAATCCTTGCGTCTCGAATTTATGAGCCACTTCCTTGTTTTTTCTTTGTCAGCAGGAAAACGGTAGAATTTATAGACTATGTCTACTATTATTTGTACAATTTGGAGCCGTACAATCAACAATAATACAGTTACTAAAATCCATCCACTTATCAGATCTTTTACTTTCCGTATTGTTCTTTCCGGCACACAGATGTCACGTCATGTCACTCGAGTGGGATTAAATGGCGGAAGTATGCTCACTAAGTAGTGAGTCACACTACTTCCCTGGGAAAGTAAATGAGAAAATATTTCGTTCAACGAGGAGTAGACTTTATAATGTCCTTCCCTTCTTTTACTAATTCTAAAATTAATTTGCATTCCTTTTCCCTGAAAATTTTTAGCTCCTTTTCTTGTTTATTTCTTCCAGTTTATTTAATTATAATTTGTTTTAAACCAGCCATCATAATATGTCAACGAGGCAAGAAAACAAACTGTCTGATTTGAGGTTTGTGTTTTTTTATTGTTGCATCATCATAATTCAATAATATGAATATAATTATCATTATTTAATTTGTAAGGTATTAAATAAAATATTGATCTTAAATATAAAATAAGACAATATAAATTATTAACAACGATTAACATTTCAGTAAGAAACAATTTATTAATCTGAAACATAGGATTACCAACTGATTGGTTTAAACTCAGAACAACAAGGGTTAGGTTTAAATAATAGTTTAAACTAATCCAGTAACCCACTAACATATAACAAGAAAATTAGAAACGTGTTAATATCTTCAATTTGATTAAATAAATTTATAGCCTATGTGTATGAATTAATCAACCTATATTATATTTGTATTCTATAATTTTGAAATAATATATTAGTCCTACTTTTCACGTGCGATATTATTCTTCTCTAGTGTTAATATTATGTTATATAATTCCATTGCCGCTGTAATTATATTTTAGTTCCTATTTTATTTTACTTATTTATTTTTATTTTTATTATTATTTTTTATTTTAATATTATATCTGAACTGCGACGAGCACGAGCGCTGCTCATTCGGTCTCAAATTTTGTTAATACTACTGTATCTTTTTTATATTGCTTCTATTATTTTATTTCTATTTCTCTTGTTTGTTTTGTAATTATATTCTTTATTCTGTATATTTAAATTTAAATAAATATATAAAATAAATAAATCCACCTTCAAGAAAGTGTTGAAAATACGGATAATGGTTTAAATCATGGATTAAGTTGCAAGCAGTTTAAATTAAACGCAGTTTAAACTACTATTGAGAATACGACCCTTAAACATCGTATTTTGGAAATAATTTTAGTGAATAAATGACCACCCAAAAGGCTCAAGTGAGAGCATAGCAGTTCTTGCTGAAAATTGAGTTCTAAACAAGGAAAATGGCCAACAAAAAACTATTATACTCGTAAGTTTAAGATCTCGGTTTAAGAGAAGAGTTATTGACACGCTATATAATCTAAAATAAGTTAAATATCAGTAAGGCCCGGTTTCTTCAACCTTTGTTAAATTATAACAGTGTGTTATTCCATTTTAACTGTAAACTTAACAGTTGAAGTATTTCTTCAACTGCTGTTATTACTAACAGGCTGTTAAAACTTATGTTAATTTAACTGCCCAATTTCATGTAGTTAAGTCATTTAACTCTCTGTTAGCATAGAAGTATCCAATATGGCTTGTGCGTTAGATGCTGAACTTGTATATCTGGATTATTTAGATATCCATGAATATATAAAGAGAGGGGATGATTTCTGTGATTTGATAGAACAGAAATTCATACAAAGGTATAGGCTATTTTCTGCCAAGCCTCACTTTTCGCTTTCAACTTAGATCCGTTTGTTTGTTTATCCTCATTAATTGGTTTATACTGCGAAATAATTTCCAGCAGAAGGTTTCTTTTGAACGAAGAGAAATTAGTCCCACGATTTCTTTTTGTTCCAGTGTTTTCCATTTCATAACAGCAAAACCAATACGCCGCTCCACGCTATTGTGATACAGACGAGGAAAGAAGCAGAAATCAAACCTGAGAGAATAGACTTCTATCTTCTCTGAATCAAACAACGGAAACAAGCGAGAATCGCAATTATTGTCAGAGTTCAGAAAACAGAATTGAGCCTATACTTGGTTAAGGTTATAGTTAAACTCTAGAATCTCTGATCCTAACAGAGAGTTAACAAACAGAATGTTAAAATGTGAAATGTAAAGTTGAAGAAACGTAATATTTTTAACAGCAATTCATACTTTTAACTTACAGTTAATTAACACTATGTTAGGTGCATTTTAACAAAGGTTGAAGAAACCGGGCCTAACTCTATTATTATATTTCTTTGAAAGAAACAGATGTAATGGATATGAGGGAATCCCAGAGAAGCACTTGCATTAATTTAGAAAGTATTACGATATTTTTATGTGAAGATGTCGGAAAGGAATTGAAGTATGTGGGATAGGAAAAAAATTGTTCAGAGAGATGTGTTGAAATCATAGTCATAATTCGTAATGATTGTAGTTTTATTTACAGATTTTTTTAACAGATATTAAATCATCGTTGTTTTTTTAGTCCAGTAAGCAATTATTGACCATGTATTGTGGGTCCCTATCACCACGGCATGGCGCGTCCTCAGGTTGCGCATAGAGGAGACGGCCTCCAGATATGGAGGGTAGCTGCGAATATAGCAGTCGTGGACAGCCGATAAGGGGTGGTCCTCCAGCTTGGGGGTTGGGCGAAGGGCTAACAACCCATCACCGTAAAAACAGCTTGTTACGAAACCTAACAATAAGCCTCGGAGCAACAGTAAGAAATATAAATGACACTCGGGAGGAAATTAAACGCAGAATAAATATGGGAAATGCCTGCTATTATTTGGTTGAGAAGCTTTTGTCATCAAGTCTGCTGTAAAAAAATCTGAAAGTTAGAATTTATAAAACAGTTATATTACGGTTGTTCTGTATGGCTGTGAAAATTGGACTCTCACTTTGAGAGAGGAACAGAGATTGAGGGTTTTTAGAATAAGGTTCTTAGGAAAATATTTGGGGCTAAAAGGGATGAAGTTACAGGAGAATGGAGAAAGTTACACAACGCAGAGCTGCACGAATTGTATCCTTCACCTGACATAATTAGGAACATTAAATTCAGACGTTTGAGATGGGCAGGGCATGTAGCACGTATAGGCGAAACCAGAAATGCATATAGAGTGTTAGTTGGGAGGCCAGAGGGGAAAAGATCTTTGGGGAGGCCGAGACGTAGATGGGAAGATAATAGCCTATTAAAATGGATTTGAGGGAGGTGGGATATGATGATAGAGACTGGATTAATCTTGCTCAGGATAGGGACCAATGGTGGGCTTATGTGAGGGCGGCAATGAACCTCCGGGTTCCTTAAAAGCCAGTAAGTAAGTAAGTAAGTAAGCAATTATTGAAATATTTTGAATTATTTGTAACGTTCTCAAGTAATAAGTAGTCTTGTTGTTTTACAGATTTAAACGGACAGTTAATTTTCTTCATAAGACAAATACACAGCTATGAAATCAATTGCACATTAAAATGTGAAACAAAGTCCGTTTAAGTAAGGGAAATTGAAGAGTAGCTACAGAGTTTCCTTACGCTCCTATCTTCTGTTTTATCCAATCAATGTAAGCAGAGACTTTGGTGTAGACGGTTGGATACTCTGGTCTAGCACAGTAACGCGACCAAGACACCAGCCCGACAACATTTCCATCAATAAACAGTGGGCCGCCATCATCACCCTGTAAATCATAGAACAACGTCATAATTTCATTATGCATCCTTGACATTACTAGAAACACTTCTATTTTCAGTTGGTACAATTTAAATGTTGTATGTAATTATTTTGTCAATTTCAATCATAATAGAAAGGAGAATTGAAAATATTTATTTTATTACAAGAGGACTTACGTTTCCAAAATTAAGGATTACAATTCTGTTAAATTGATGAACATGTTCCCTATAAGGAATTGCTCCTGTGCTTGATACGGAAGCACACTCACACGTTTTCAAAACATATTCTATATATGTTGGGATTGGGGAGGAAGTGGATTGTATTGTATTTATTAACATTCCATGGTATTCATACAATGCTTTACAGCTAGAATATGAAACAAATAAAAAAACTTAATATTATTACAAAGTCTTAATGTACAGTGTCATTCTAGATGAAATATATACAGACAAGATTTATAATATAGTCTACTAGTACAACACATAGTTTTAATATCAATTTCATGAAGTGTTGTTGAATGCCATGAATTCACCTACAGAATAGAAGGCGTGAGAAATTAGGTACTTCTTTAATTTGGCCCTAAATAATCTTATGTTTTGAGTTTCATTTTTTATATCGATAGGGAGGCTATTAAAATTTTTACTGCCATATAAGGCACTCCTTTTGATAGCATGATAGACTTGCCGATGGATTATGAAAGTCATTTTTGACGTGTATTTATGCTATGAACTGTTGAATTAGTTACAAAGTTTTCACGATTATATACGAGGAAAATTATTAATGAAAAGATATACTGAGAAGCCATGGGCATTATTTGTAGTTTTATTTAAAGAGCCCTACACGATTACCTAGATTTGGTACCTACTATTATTCTAATTACTCTCTTTTTATGCAATAGGAATATACTGTTGCTATCTGTCGAATTTCCCAGAATATTATTCCAAAACTCATTACCGAGTGGAAGTATGCAAAGTGTATTGTTTTTAAGGTATTGATATTTACTATCTTTTGCATAGATCTAATAGCTGAATTTAGTTTGGGAGTAATTCCTTTAATATGATTTTTCCAATTTAACACATTATCGATTTTGAAGCCAAGAAATTTGGTTGTTGTTGTTTCTAGTAGGGATCTATTAAATATTGCGTTAGACATTTGCGAGGTTGAATATGGACAGGATTTAAGTTGAATTATGTTTTTTATTGGGTTATTTTACGACGCTGTATCAACATCTAGGTTATTCAGCGTCTGAATGAAATGAAGGTGATAATGCCGGTGAAATGAATCCGGGGTCCAGCACCGAAAGTTACCCAGCATTGGCTCGTATTGGGTTGAGGGAAAACCCCGGAAAAAACCTCAACCACGTAACTTGCCCCGACCGGGATTCGAACCCGGGCCACCTGGTTTCGCGGCCAGACGTGCTGACCGTTACTCCACAGGTGTGGACTGTTGAAAATGATGTTGGGAAACGTGTATCTGCAAAGATGAAAACAATGTTGGACGCAAATGATGGACAGTTCTAAAGCTTCAATAGCAGCTGGCAAAAACCCAAACGTTGACGTAATATACTTCAGATCAGCAGCGGCGAAAATGCGACTCACAAGCACATTGTGGCTCGCAGTGCTTTTGTCTCGCTTCCTACCTACAACCCCCCACCCTCTCACTCACTGGAGTCAAACTCCGTTCTATTTGTATTTGTCTAGGACCTGCGAGTGGCGTATCGTCGCAGTGTCTCTCTCGAAACCATGTACCTCTATAAAAACGAAAGTTTCAAGTAGGATGGGAGGACGCAGTTTTTGCTGACAATATGATGAAAATATTAAATGTATGATTTGTTCACAAATATTACTAGGAAAACGGTTGTATAACATAAAACGGCATTATAAGTTACTACATGTTACTGATGAAACATTAAAAGATTGTGTTATTATTATTATTATTATTATTATTATTATTATTATTATTATCATCATCATCATCATCATCATCATCATCATCATCTCTGTACGTCGATTCTTTTACAGTAGATGTAAGAATAATGAGGTTAGATTTTCAATTTAAACTCACAGATTTACAATGTTACGTTGAATGAAAGCTAGATGTAAGGACTTGACAGATATTGAACTTTTCAAATCTTTGGCAAAAAATAAATAAGTTATTTGAAGCTTCGTTCTTTCGCTTGCTCTGTTGAAGCCATGTTCGCTGTAACTTACGTTTGTGAAAAATTATTTTCAACAATGAAAATAGTAAAATCAAATTTAGATCACGACTGACAGACAAATACCTTCGTGATCAACTACGATTGGCAGTAAGTGACGTAATTCCTGATTTTGAAACTTTGTCGCAGAGACATTCTGAAGACAGTTAATTTTAGGTTGTGATAATGTGCCCTATGTTTTGTTGTTCATTTCTTTCTTCGTTACACGTACTAAACAACTTCCCCTTCGGTTGTCTGCCTCCCTCCATAGGTGCTATGCGCGTTGCAGCTTACACAGTGGCTCGGCTCACCATGGCCTTTTCGCGACGGCTGCTTTAGATCATGTTCAATGTCTGTATTATTAAAGAGTTCTTGAGAAACCTTGATTGCTGCGGCATCACTTGAAGGAAATGACTGAATCACGTTCTTTACAGATTCAAAATTGTCATACAAAACAGTTCATTACCATGTATGGAAAACACATTTTCTCCATATTGAGGAACAGATTTCCTTAGTGTTTCTAACTTGCGTATTTTTGGTCTAGGTATTCTGAAGACACGTGTCGATTGCTTTTGACTGCGTTGTACTAAGCTACGCCGGCACTACTACTACCTGCACAGTGATGCGTGCAAGAGTCCTCGGTTCATAAACATTAGCTATACTACATCGCGCGTTTCCCTGTAAGCAATACTTTCTCCTGGGTCTAGTGATTACTAAAGCTCGGAACTTGGGGACTTGTGTGTCGTGCGCATGAGTAAGGTTACAGGTACAGCGTACAAAAAGCTCACCCTGCAAGTGCTCAGGGACAGTCGTGTGTACTAAGAAAGTGGCCACATAGAATGACAGGAAGACGGACGAGGAAACTGTGTCGTGTCGAAGCTAATGACATCCAGATAATTAATTAGAGGTAAACGGTCTGTTTGAAAATAAGAAAATACGTATTATTCGAATGGGTATTGTATACGTTTGAAAATATATTTCTTAAAATTTAGGTACAGAATTTCGTGGAGGAATTCTGAGGCGATACATTATTTTTTTCGAATGGAGAGTTTATATTTTGTAACTTGTGTCAAACACAAACTAGAGATTGGAAACGGGCATTCATTGAAATACATTGCAGTCCCTTAAATCGGTGGAAAATTTGTCCATAGCCATGGATCAAGTCGTAGTGGAACCTTCCCTAGTAGTGACATAGAAATTGAAAACTATTTTCGAGACAAATTTAGGATACTTATCTTTCTCAGATACGAGATCAGCTAGCAACTACCGAAAATCGAACAGGAAACAGTGACAGTGAAAACATTCAATACTTTATTTCGGCCTAAGACTTTATAATACAATTACAAACCATTTTCCAAATTTGAAATTTTTAAAGTTGAAGCTTTTAAAAAATAAATTTGTAAAATTATCTACGATATAATATAATACTAACAAATGTATTTTTTACCTTTTATTTCTGTCTACTATATTCTTGTTTTTATTGAATTTCACTGGTTTCTGTCGAATTGTCAATTTATATTAAATGTCTATTTTTCTATCTTTTTCTCTTTCTTCTTTATTCTTGCTCTTGTGTTGTATTTATTGGTTTGAATTAAGTTACTTACTGCATTTAGTAAACTGTCCTTGTAAAATGTTATGTTATATTATTGACTAAGACCACACCGTACACGAGCCTGACTCTTACGGTAGTGGCTAGAAACATTTTTGTTTTATAAATGTAATTTGTATTCAGTAGGTAGCTAGTTAAAATAAATAAAATAAAAAAATTAAGTTTGCTCCCGTCACTTCATGTGACGTGGAAATAAGTTTCTTTCGTTTCAAATCATGTTTAAGTAACAGACGAAGAAGGTATGGGTTCGAAAATATTAGAATGTATGTAGTCATACACTGTAATAAAATATACAGAGCAGAACTGTAAATTTGATGTATTTTGCATGTTTATTTATATATATATGCTATAAAATTACTTGTTTCAACCTATCATAATATTATCATTATGTTGTTCCGGCCAGGAACCACTTTTATAGCAGACCTGTCAGTACCTCTGTGCTGGAAGCGGGAGTTTGTTGACATTGAAGTCCGGTCGCTTAGCCACGTTCAAAGACACAAGTCCCCAAGTTCCGAGCTTTGGTGATTACATGCGACAGACAGTCTATGAAGTAAGGAGACGGAAGAAAGATACTTGGCATGAAAACTACAACCAGTGGTGGTTCCTGTACTAACATCTTGATCAATCCCGCGGATAAAAATTGCAAACTTTGCTGTATCAGTAATGTCACTGCTGTCATCAAGAGCCAGTGAATGATATACGATTTTTCTTGCTTCTTTTTTTTTAACCTTCCTCTTGAATATAACCAGGAATTTTCTAAATTCTTCTCTCGATGCTTGGTTGAGAAATTCGTAGTTTTTCAAAATTAAAAACTTCTTATGGACAAGTTATTTAAGCTATTTTAATCATTACTCTTTTGAGAAATTCTGGTCTATTAAAAGGCTATAGAGCACGAGATATTTCAAACCCCATTAGGTAGCTGACTTCCTTACATTTATACGTTTATATTTATTAGTTGGATTATTTCGTGCAGTCTCAATAAGGAATTGAATTGTGTGTATATATATATATATATATATATATATATATATATATATATATATATATATATATATATATATGTTTCAGTGTGGTTTTTCTCTCTTTTCATATCTTACATGTATTTTATTTTTATTATTTTTGTGAAATTTGGTTTGAAGTTAGATTAGTTGTAATTGTGATAATTAATGATAACGGTAGTAATCATAACTGTTGTTTTACTATTTTATTATTAGTAGTACTATTTTTGTTTTCTTTGAAGATTCAAACTGTGCATAGTTACAGCACGAATGGCCGTACGGAATCGTGCGAAGGATCTTGTGTACATGAGTTTGTATAATTTATCATGCATCAATAAATGCACTTATCTATCTATCTATCTATCTATCTATCTATCTATCTATCTATCTATCTATCTATCTATCTATCTATCTATCTATCTATCTATCTATCTATCTATCTATCTATCTGTCTGTCTGTCTGTCTGTCTGTCTGTCTGTCTGTCTGTCTGTCTGTCTGTCTGTCTGTCTGTCTGTCTGTCTGTCTGTCTGTCTGTCTGTCTGTCTGTCTGTCTGTCTGTCTGTCTGTCTGTCTGTCTGTCTGTCTGTCTGTCTGTCTGTCTGTCTGTCTGTCTGTCTGTCTGTCTGTCTGTCTGTCTGTCTATCTATCTATCTATCTATCTATCTATCTATCTATCTATCTATCTATCTATCTATCTATCTATCCATCCATCCATCCACCTACCTACCTACCTACCCACCCACCCACCCATCCATCCATCCATCCATCCATCCATCTTATTTATCTCATCTTTCTCTTCCTGGCTATGATTTAAGACATGTAAATTCCTGGCGTTTAACAGTTCATTGGTACATAATATGGAATCAGTTTTTCTACAATATTATTATTAAATGAATAACTGATAAATAGTTACCCTCATCTAAAAATTAAGAAGATTAAAATTGAGATAAAACCTAATAATTTTATCCTTCTAGGGAGAAGTTCTAAAAAATATCAATATTCTTGCCAGTACAGGAGAATTATACAGGGACATCATTTTATTTTTACTTCAATTTTTATTGTACCTGAGTTTTTGAATGTACTTCACTCCCACCCCTTCTACTAAGAAAGTTCCAACT
Source organism: Periplaneta americana (assembly GCA_025594305.2). NCBI lineage: Eukaryota > Metazoa > Arthropoda > Insecta > Blattodea > Blattidae > Periplaneta > Periplaneta americana. The sequence continues at coordinate 16,753,951 of JAJSOF020000005.1, forward strand.
CCACACAGAACCAAGACCGCAGATAGTAAGCAGTACTGAGTTACTGAGTATAGTACGTTCCAGAAATATGTTCGCGTTTTCCAGTGACGAAAGAGCTTTCAATATTGAATCATATTTTCGCACAGGTACTGTCCGTTTGCCTACGTCGCATCCCGATTTCCCCCACCTGCTTCTGCTCGCCCCTCTGTAAAAGCTGGGCTGTCTTAGCTCTTTTCTGAAAACATTAATTTCTCTTAGGAATTGGACGTTTACGTAATATTATACAGCTGTTTAATTTAACTTAAATAAAAGGGCCTCGTTAAGTAATTAACTGTCACGTGATTTCCTCCTTTCTACAATCCTGCGGCATAACCACTTGGACGGACAGTAGATAGCATGTCTGAGTAATTTTATATTTTCGGGTCGGGCAGAAGTGAAGATTGAATTCACAGTACGTAGAGTAGGTACAGAAATATTTCAACATGAGTTACTAGCACGAAGGACGAAACTGGCAATTGGAATTAGATGCAATAGTCTATAGTGCGATAATATGCACAAAGGAACTGAAGCCTGTATCGAAATGAACGGCCACCATTTTCAAAAATGTGTTTAAATATCCGTATTATGATTATTTTTCAATTTAACTTCTTTCCCTATATTGTACGCTAATGTGCTGTAGACAGTATAATATACACTGCATAATGAATACGTTCGCATGGATAACTCACTTCTTGAGTAAAAACACTTATTCTTAATACAGTACTGTACTTTGATTAAAGAAAACCTAATGAAAATTATCAAACTCAAAATCGCAATATTTCCTAGTTTACGTAAATGGATGAACTACTTTTCTTCCATCCTATACCTAGTAGAGTGATTTGTGTTTTACGCCAGTATCATCGAATTCCAGTCTTGGAGGGGGAGCAAGCGGTGTTTCCGGTTCTCTAAAGGTATAGACAGGTTAAGATTAAAAATGTTAGTAAAAATAAAATGATGTCCCTGTAGAAACAAATACTTAGTGGTCAGTAATAATAATAATAATAATAATAATAATAATAATAATAATAATAATAATGTTTCACGTTATTATTGATTCATATTTTCGTAACTTTTGTATATTTTATAGTCTCCACTAAGTATAAATAAAAATTTAAAATCATAAAGTACTCAAGGAACCCCGGCAATATACAGGGTCATCATTTTAATTTTACTTCAATTTTTATTGAACCTGAGCTTTTGAATGTACTTTACTCCCACTCCCTCTACTAGTAAACTTCCAACCGTCCTCCACACAGAACCAAGGCCGCGCATGCAGTCAAAATCGCCTTACGGTCATAGCAAATACTCGTAGTACTGAGTTAGTGAGCATAGTACGTTCCAGAAATATGTTCGCGTTTTCCAGTGCCGATAGAGCTTTCAATATTGAATCATATTCTCGCACAGGTACTGTTGTCCGTTTGCCTACGTCATATCCCGGTTTACATCACCCACTTCTGCTCGCTCCTCTGTAAAGGCTAGTGGCTGGATTGTCTTAGCACTTTTCTGAAAACATTAATTTTTGTTAGGAATTGGACGTCTACGTAATATTATACAACTGTTTAAAATAACTTACATAAAAGTGCCTTGTTAAGTAGTTAACTGTCACGTGATTTTCCCCCCTTTCTATGACCCTGCAACAAAACCACATGGACAGACAGTAGATAGCATGTCTGAGTAATTTTATGTTTTCGGATTGGGCAGAAGTGAAGACTGAATTTACAGTACGTGAGGTACTCTTATATAGAGTAGGTACAGAATTATTTCAACATGAGTTACTAGTCCCCACCTGTGAAATAACGGTCAGCGCGTCTGGCCGCGAAACCAGGTGGCCCGGATTCGAATCCCTGTCGGGGAAAGTTACCTGGTTGAGATTTTTTTCGAGGTTTTCCCTCAACCCAATACGAGCAAATGCTGGGTAACTTTCGGTGCTGGACCCCGGACTCATTTCACCGGCATTATAACCTTCATTTCATTCAGACGCTAAATAACCTAGATGTTGATACAGCGTCGTAAAATAACTCAACTCAATGAGTTACTAGTACGAAGGACAAAACTGGTAATTGGAATTAGGTGCAATAGTCTACAATGCGATAATATGCACAAAAGAACTGAAGCCTGTATCGAAATGAACGGCCACCATTTTCAAAAATGTGTTTGAATATCCATATTATGATTATTTTTCAATTTAACTTCATTCTCTATATTGTACGCTAATGTCCTGTAGACAGTATAATATACACTGCATAATGAATACGTCCGAATGGATAGCTCAGTTCGTGAGTAAAAACACTTATTGTTAATACAGTACCGTAATTTGATTAAGCAAAAACCTAATGAAAATTATCCAACTCAAAATCGCGATATTTCCTAGTTTATGTAAATGGGTGAACTACTTTTCTTCCCTCCTATACCTAGTAAAGTGATTTGTTTGTATTTTACGCCAGTATCATCGAACTCCAGTCGTGGAAGGGGGTAGCAAACAGTGTTTCCGGTTCTCAACCGTTAATCAAAAGGTATAGCCAGGTTAATATTAGAAATGTTAGTAAAAATAAAATGATGTCCCTGTGCTTTAAGAAACGCTCTTCTATGGTAATTCAGTAGTTGTCCAGACTGAACGAAGAGTGACCTAGTATGTACACACATTTTAGGAAATCGCCATGAGAGTTAATAGTGATAGTGGTAATCGCGATGTGTGCCTCGTTTTATCGTGACAACGCTTTCTAGTTCTTTTAGCACTCTGATTATTATATTATTTATGTCTTTGTTATATTAAGAATTTTAGATAAGGGCGCAAATAGCCATAGTAGCTGACTTGCCCTTCTTAAACCCTACTACTACTACTACTTGTAATCGCGATTAGTCCCTCTAGTATTATAAACAGTGAAGACCTCTGGAATGGCATAATAACATAGGATAATGTTTTCAGCACATGCAATAAGCTACCGTGCCCGCACGCTGCAACTGCCGTGCCGGTCCGAGCAGACGTAAGAGGCGTGGTTATAAGCACTAAGGAGCTCTCGGTTCAGGAAGAGAGACACGGGCAGTAGACAGTCTCCTCGCGACGAACTTCAAGCAGTCATTCGATGTTAGGTTCGTTCCAACAAGCGGTTCATGGATCAGTTCATGTACGGTTCCTGTACCATCTTATGCACATGCGCTAGTTGAGCATCTGCTTTGGGATTGAAACTGGACTGGACGCTGTTGGAACGCTTTCGCGGATCGTTATGTACTAAATCCAGAGATGCTATAACTGTGATCATCTTTGCTAAGAACGGGATGCTTATTATTATCGTTTTGCAGAATTTCGATCATTTTCTGTACTGTCACTTTTCATCTTTAACCTCACAGTCGATCATGTCTTTCTTCAGTATTCAGGAGACGTGGGTGAGCTTATGCGCATGCGCGTCTTACGTACTCTTCCGTACATGCCTCAATCCACGGACTATTTCTGACCGTTCCGAACCCGTGTCAAAAGCTTGTTGGAACGCTCGACTGCAGTACATGTTTCTGTTCAGGACTGGTTCGGATTGTGTTGGAACGCTTTTTCTGTACTGCGCATGCTCACGATGGTTACGACGGTTCCTGACTGCTGTTGGAACGAACCTGTTGTCTCTCCGTGTCTCGTGTCTGCTCGCGACCGTCGCGCCGCGTTTGAGTCTGTGTACACCGGGTCTTTAAGGCCGGGATTACGAGCGACGTTCGTTTGCGTTACGTTACGGTACGGTGAAGTACGTTGAAGTTCGACAAATACAAGCTCCGTGTATTTCATTACGATCAACGTTAGAATGAACGAACGCATGACGGCGTTGATTCAACATTGCCAAGGACAAGCTTTCACAAACGCGAAGAAACGTAAGCTGAACGTCAACCAATCACCAAACAGAAGCCCTTCATACATTTTCATCTCTTCTTTAGTTGCAGATGCGCCATATTGCTTCTGAAATATTAAATAAAATCATATTAATTAAAAATTATATAATACGAGAAACGATCTTTGATTGAATATGTCACGTCACATCAATATATTTCCTCTATATGGCATAAAACACATTTTGTTTAAGATTAAACATTATAGGCAGCAAACATGAAAGCCTTTATAACATCTAATTCAACAATTGCATTTCGTATATCCCCGTAGTGTAATGGTAAAGAGACTGGTCGTGGTGTAGATGGGCCCTGGTTCGAGGCTGGGGTAAACCTATTTTTTTTTATCTTTTTAATAATTTATTTACATTATTTTGGATACGTTATTTTATTTTAACCCGAAATAAAGGGGCTTTTACCTCAAATAATATATTCGTAATTCGCACTAGTCCAGCTATTTAGTAGGGAAGACTGTTATACCTTCAGCGTAGTATAGCTTTGAACATTTTTTGTTTTTTTAGTTTTTGCTGCTACCTAGAGGACTCAAACTGAAGTAGATTGTAGAGAAAGTCGCTCAATAGCTCTGGTCGTAATTTAGGTTTGATTTATTGCAAAGTGTGAGTTCTGTGGACGAAATCATTTTTTTAGTACCAGAAGTAAACATTTCGTTCATTGATATATGTTTTCTAACACAAAACCAAGAAATAAAATCTCAATCAGAGAAGCCTACTCTTGTTTATGATGGGAAATATATTTTAAATATGATTGTCAGTTTTTACAGCTATATTCCCACTTATATTCCATGTGTCCCAAATTACAAAAGGGTA
>JAJSOF020000005.1:16758759-16903759 GCA_025594305.2 Periplaneta americana
CTACAGAAGGACAATGAAGCGGCTCAGAGGCCCGCTATTTTAACTGTAGCATCCCCGCATCTTCCTTAGTAATCACCGCTAAAATCCGGCAAATCCGCCGCACTTTTTCTAGCCTTAATTTTTGGGTACCTGAAATATTTGAGTCTCTAATTCCGGAAATAATGGCCATACCGAGGAACGGGATGGGGCCCTGTATTCCCCCTTTACTTACTTCTTACACGACACAATCAAAATGGCAATCGCGAACACTTTCTGATTTTCGAGAAAAAAAGGGGAAGGGTTTAAACCACCCTTCCGCCGACATTCTAGGCGCCATACCTCCGCAGTACGTGTAGTGACAACAAAGCCGACGAGTGCTTTGAATACAGCTCGTCGAACTCTATCTCCAGTATAAAGGACAAATCTCTATCCTCCTGCGTTTGGACGGGAGAGGCCGGCAAAATTAAAAAAATGGTCATTTTGACCTTCCAAAACAGACTTTTTTCTACACAAGGAGAACGAAGCAGCTCAGAGGCCCGCCATTTTAACTGTAGCATCCTAGGATCTTCCTTAGTAATCACCGCTAAAATCCGGCAAATCCGCCGCACTTTTTTTAGCCTTAATTTTTAGGTACCTGAAATATTTGAGTCTCTAATTCCGGAAATAATAGCCATACAGAGGAACGGGATGGGGCCCTCTATTCCCCCTTGATTTACTTCTCACACAATACAATCAAAATGGCAATCGCGAACACTTTCTGATTTTCGGGAAAAAAAGGGGAGGGGTTTAAACCACCCTTCCGCCGACATTCTAGGCGCCATAACTCCGCAGTACGTGTAGTGACAACAAAGCCGACGAGTGCTTTGAATACAGCTCGTCGAACTCTATCTCCAGTATAAAGGACAAATCTCTATCCTCCTGCGTTTGGACGGGAGAGGCCGGCAAAATTTAAAAATGGTCATTTTCACCTTCCAAAACAGACTTTTTTCTACAGAAGGACAATGAAGCGGCTCAGAGGCCCGCTATTTTAACTGTAGCATCCCCGCATCTTCCTTAGTAATCACCGCTAAAATCCGGCAAATCCGCAGCAGTTTTTTCTACCCTTAATTTTTGGGTACCTGAAATATTTGAGTCTCTAATTCCGGAAATAATGGCCATACCGAGGAACGGGATGGGGCCCTGTATTCCCCCTTTACTTACTTCTTACACGACACAATCAAAATGGCAATCGCGAACACTTTCTGATTTTCGAGAAAAAAAGGGGAAGGGTTTAAACCACCCTTCCGCCGACATTCTAGGCGCCATAACTCCGCAGTACGTGTAGTGACAACAAAGCCGACGAGTGCTTTGAATACAGCTCGTCGAACTCTATCTCCAGTATAAAGGACAAATCTCTATCCTCCTGCGTTTGGACGGGAGAGGCCGGCAAAATTAAAAAAATGGTCATTTTCACCTTCCAAAACAGACTTTTTTCTACAGAAGGACAATGAAGCGGCTCAGAGGCCCGCTATTTTAACTGTAGCATCCCCGCATCTTCCTTAGTAATCACCGCTAAAATCCGGAAAATCCCCCGCACTTTATTCTAGCCTTAATTTTTGGGTACCTGAAATATTTGAGTCTCTAATTCCGGAAATAATGGCCATACCGAGGAACGGGATGGGGCCCTGTATTCCCCCTTGACTTACTTCTTACACGATACAATCAAAATGGCAATCGCGAACACTTTCTGATTTTCGAGAAAAAAGGGGAAGGGTTTAAACCACCCTTCCGCCGACATTCTAGGCGCCATAACTCCGCAGTACGTGTAGTGACAACAAAGCCGACGAGTGCTTGAATACAGCTCGTCGAACTCTATCTCCAGTATAAAGGACAAATCTCTATGCGTTTGGACGGGAGAGGCCGGCAAAATTTAAAAAAATGGTCATTTTGACCTTCCAAAACAGACTTTTTCTACACAAGGAGAACGAAGCAGCTCAGAGGCCCGCCATTTTAACTGTAGCATCCTAGGATCTTCCTTAGTAATCACCGCTAAAATCCGGCAAATCCGCCGCACTTTTTTTAGCCTTAATTTTTAGGTACCTGAAATATTTGAGTCTCTAATTCCGGAAATAATGGCCATACCGAGGAACGGGATGGGGCCCTGTATTCCCCCTTGACTTACTTCTTACACGATACAATCAAAATGGCAATCGCGAACACTTTCTGATTTTCGAGAAAAAAAGGGAAGGGAACCACCCTTCCGCCGACATTCTAGGCGCCATAACTCCGCAGTACCTGTAGTGACAACAAAGCCGACGAGTGCTTTGAATACAGCTCGTCGAACTCTATCTCCAGTATAAAGGACAAATCTCTATCCTCCTGCGTTTGGACGGGAGAGGCCGGCAAAATTAAAAAAATGGTCATTTTCACCTTCCAAAACAGACTTTTTTCTACACAAGGACAACGAAGCGGCTCAGAGGCCCGCTATTTTAACTGTAGCATCCCCGCATCTCCCTTAGTAATCACCGCTAAAATCCGGCAAATCCGCCGCACTTTTTTCTAGCCTTAATTTTTGGGTACCTGAAATATTTGAGTCTCTAATTCCGGAAATAATGGCCATACCGAGGAACGGGATGGGGCCCTGTATTCCCCTTTACTTACTTCTTACACGATACAATCAAAATGGCAATCGCGAACACTTTCTGATTTTCGAGAAAAAAGGGGAAGGGTTTAAACCACCCTTCCGCCGACATTCTAGGCGCCATAACCTCCGCAGTACGTGTAGTGACAACAAAGCCGACGACGAGCTTTGAATACAGCTCGTCGAACTCTATCTCCAGTATAAAGGACAAATCTCTATCCTCTGCGTTTGGACGGGAGAGGCCGGCAAAATTTCAAAAAATGGTCATTTTGACCTTCCAAAACAGACTTTTTTCTACACAAGGAAAACGAAGCGGCTCAGAGGCCCGCCATTTTAACTGTAGCATCCCCGCATCTTCCTTAGTAATCACCGCTAAAATCCGGCAAATCCGCCGCACTTTTTCTAGCCTTAATTTTTGGGTACCTGAAATATTTCAGTCTCTAATTCCGAAAATAATGGCCATTCCGAGCAATGGCATGGGGCCCTGTATTCCCCCTTTACTTCCTTCTTACACGATACAATCAAAATGGCAATCGGGAACACTTTCTGATTTTCGAGAAAAAAAGGGGAAGGGTTTAAACCACCCCTCCGCCGACATTCTAGGCGCCATAACTCCGCACGTGTAGTGACAACAAAGCCGACGAGTGCTTTGAATACAGCTCGTCGAACTCTATCTCCAGTATAAAGGACAAATCTCTATCCTCCTGCGTTTGGACGGGAGAGGCCGGCAAAATTAAAAAAATGGTCATTTTGACCTTCCAAAACAGACTTTTTTCTACACAAGGAGAACGAAGCGGCTCAGAGGCCCGCCATTTTAACTGTAGCATCCCCGCATCTCCCTTAGTAATCACCGCTAAAATCCGGAAAATCGCCGTACTTTTTTCTACCCTTAATTTTTGGGTACCTGAAATATTTGAGTCTCTAATTCCGAAATAATGGCCATACCGAGGAACGGGATGGGGCCCTGTATTCCCCCTTGACTTACTTCTTACACGATACAATCAAAATGGCAATCGCGAACACTTTCTGATTTTCGAGAAAAAAAGGGGAAGGGTTTAAACCACCCTTCCGCCGACATTCTAGGCGCCATAACTCCGCAGTACGTGTAGTGACAACAAAGCCGACGAGTGCGTTGAATACAGCTCGTCGAACTCTATCTCCAGTATAAAGGACAAATCTCTATCCTCCTGCGTTTGGACGGGAGAGGCCGGCAAAATTTCAAAAAATGGTTATTTTGACCTTCCAAAACAGACTTTTTTCTACACAAGGAAATCGAAGCGGCTCAGAGGCCCGCCATTTTAACTGTAGCATCCTAGCATCTTCCTTAGTAATCACCGCTAAAATCCGGCAAATCCGCCGCACTTTTTCTAGCCTTAATTTTTGGGTACCTGAAATATTTGAGTCTCTAATTCCGGAAATAATGGCCATACCGAGGAACGGGATGGGGCCCTGTATTCCCCTTTACTTCTTACACGATACAATCAAAATGGCAATCGCGAACACTTTCTGATTTTCGAGAAAAAAAGGGGAAGGGTTTAAACCACCCTTCCGCCGACATTCTAGGCGCCATAACTCCGCAGTACGTGTAGTGACAACAAAGCCGAGGAGAGCTTTGAATGCAGCTCGTCGAACTCTATCTCCAGTATTAACGACAAATCTCTATCCTCCTGCGTTTGGACGGGAGAGATCGGCAAAATTAAAACAAATGGTCATTTTGACCTTCCAAAACAGACTTTTTTCTACACAAGGACAACGAAGCGGCTCAGAGGCCCGCCATTTTAACTGTAGCATCCCCGCATCTTCCTTAGTAATCACCGCTAAAATCCGGCAAATCCGCAGCACTTTTTTCTAGCCTTAATTTTTGGGTACCTGAAATATTTGAGTCTCTAATTCCGAAAATAATGGCCATTCCGAGGAACGGGATGGGGGCCTGTATTCCCCCTTGACTTACTTCTTACACGATACAATCAAAATGGCAATCGCGAACACTTTCTGATTTTCGAGAAAAAAAGGGGAAGGGTTTAAACCACCCTTCCGCCGACATTCTAGGCGCCATACCTCCGCAGTACGTGTAGTGACAACAAAGCCGACGAGTGCTTTGAATACAGCTCGTCGAACTCTATCTCCAGTATAAAGGACAAATCTCTATCCTCCTGCGTTTGGACGGGAGAGGCCGGCAAAATTAAAAAAATGGTCATTTTGACCTTCCAAAACAGACTTTTTTCTACACAAGGAGAACGAAGCGGCTCAGAGGCCCGCCATTTTAACTGTAGCATCCCCGCATCTCCCTTAGTAATCACCGCTAAAATCCGGAAAATCGCCGCACTTTTTTCAACCCTTAATTTTTGGGTACCTGAAATATTTGAGTCTCTAATTCCGAAAATAATGGCCATTCCGAGGAACGGGATGGGGCCCTGTATTCCCCCTTGACTTACTTCTTACACGATACAATCAAAATGGCAATCGCGAACACTTTCTGATTTTCGAGAAAGAAAGAGGAAGGGTTTAAACCACCCTTCCGTCGACATTCTAGGCGCCATAACTCCGCAGTACGTGTAGTGACAACAAAGCCGACGAGTGCGTTGAATACAGCTCGTCGAACTCTATCTCCAGTATAAAGGACAAATCTCTATCCTCCTGCGTTTGGACGGGAGAGGCCGGCAAAATAAAAAAAAATGGTCATTTTGACCTTCCAAAACAGACTTTTTTCTACACAAGGAGAACGAAGCGGCTCAGAGGCCCGCCATTTTAACTGTAGCATCCCCGCATCTTCCTTAGTAATCACCGCTAAAATCCGGAAAATCCGCCGCACTTTTTTCTAGCCTTAATTTTTGGGTACCTGAAATATTTGAGTCTCTAATTCCGGAAATAATGGCCATACCGAGGAACGGGATGGGGCCCTGTATTCCCCCTTGACTTACTTCTTACACGATACAATCAAAATGGCAATCGCGAACACTTTCTGATTTTCGAGAAAAAAGGGGAAGGGTTTAAACCACCCTTCCGCCGACATTCTAGGCGCCATAACTCCGCAGTACGTGTAGTGACAACAAAGCCGACGAGTGCTTTGAATGCAGCTCGTCGAACTCTATCTCCAGCATAAAGGACAAATCTCTATCCTCCTTTGTTTGGACGGGAGAGGCCGGCAAAATTAAAAAAAATGGTCATTTTGACCTTCCAAAACAGACTTTTTCTACACAAGGAGAACGAAGCGGCTCAGAGGCCCGCCATTTTAACTGTAGCATCCCAGCATCTTCCTTAGTAATCACCGCTAAAATCCGGCAAATCCGCCGCACTTTTTTCTAGCCTTAATTTTTGGGTACCTGAAATATGTGAGTCTCTCATTCCGGAAATAATGGCCATGCAGAGGATCGGGATGGGGCCCTCTATTCCCCCTTGACTTACTTCTCACACGATAGAATCAAAATGGCAATCGGGAACACTTTCTGATTTTCGAGAAAAAAGGGGAAGGGTTTAAACCACCCCTCCGCCGACATTCTAGGCGCCATAACTCCGCAGTACGTGTAGTGACAACAAATCCGACGAGTGCTTTGAATGCAGGTCGTCGAACTCTATCTCCAATATAAAGGACAAATCTCTATCCTCCTGCGTTTGGACGGGGAGGCCGGCAAAATATAAAAAAATGGTCATTTTGACCTTCCAAAACAGACTTTTTCTACACAAGGAGAACGAAGCGGCTCAGAGGCCCGCCATTTTAACTGTAGCATCCCCGCATCTTCCTTAGTAATCACCGGTAAAATCCGCCGCACTTTATTCTAGCCTTAATTTTTGGGTACCTGAAATATTTGAGTCTCTAATTCCGAAAATAATGGCCATACCGAGGAACTGGATGGGGCCCTGTAATCTTCCTTGACTTACTTCTTACACGATACAATCAAAATGGCAATCGCGAACACATTCTGATTTTCGAGAAAAAAGAAAAACCACCCTTCCGCCGACATTCTAAGAGTTTAACAACAAAGCCCGACGAGTGCGTTGAATACAGCTCGTCGAACTCTATCTCCAGTATAAAGGACAAATCTCTATCCTCCTGCGTTTGGACGGGAGAGGCCGGCAAAATTTCAAAAAATGGTCATTTCACCTTCCAAAACAGTCTTTTTTCTATATAAAATAACTGAAGAAGAAATAAAAAAACATAACCTATAAATAATAAAGATATTCAATCAAATAAAAAAGTTATAATAATAGATCCAGAATTGAAGCTGATAATATCCACTGTTTAGTTATCTATTACCAAAATCTTAAGTCTTATAATGCAGGAATAATTACTGCATAATCTAATCGAAAAATGATATTAAGACAATAAATTCAATACTCAACTAAGTAAAAGTAAAATGCGTTTGGACGAGAGGCCGGTCATTTTGACCTTCCAAAACAGACTTTTTTCTACACAAGGAGAACGAAGCGGCTCAGAGGCCCGCCATTTTCACTGTAGCATCCCCGCATCCTCCTTAGTAATCACCGCTAAAATCCGGCAAATCCGCCGAACTTTTTTCTAGCCTTAAATTTTGGGTACCTGAAATATTTGAGTCTCTAATTACGAAAATAATGGCCATTCCGAGGAACGGGATGGGGCCCTGTATTCCCCCTTGACTTACTTCTTACACGATACAATCAAAATGGCAATCGCGAACACTTTCTGATTTTCGAGAAAAAAAAGGGGAACCACACTTCCGCCGACATTCTAGGCGCCATAACTCCGCAGTACGTGTAGTGACAACAAAGCCGACGAGTGCGTTGAATACAACTCGTCGAACTCTATCTCCAGTATAAAGGGCAAATCTCTATTCTCCTGCGATTGGACGGGAGAGGCCGGCAAAATTTTAAAAAAGGTCATTTTGATCTTCCAAAACCTACTTATTTCTACACAACAAGAACGAAACGGCTGTGAGGCCCGCCCTTTTCACTGTAGCATCCCCGCATCTTCCATAGTAATCACCGCTAAAATCGGGCAAATCCGCCGCTCTTTTTTATAGCCTTAATTTTTGGGTATCTGAAATATTTGAGTCCCCAATTCCGGAAATAATGGTCACGGGATGCGGCCCTGTATTCCCCCTTGACTTACTTCTTACACGATAGCATCAAAATGGCTATCGCGAACACTTTCTGATTTTCGAGAAAAAAAGGGGACACTCCGCCGACATTCTAGCCGCCATAACTCTGCAGTACGTTTAGTGACAACAAAGTCGATGAGTGCGTTGAAGGAGAAGTTTGGGTACCTTAAATATTTCAGTCTCTAATTCCGGAAATAATGGACATATCGAGGATCGGGATGGGGTCCTGTATTCCCCCTTGACTTACTTCTTACATGATAGCATCAAAATGGGAATCGCGAACACAAACTGATTTTCGATTACTCCGGCGACATTCTAGCCACCATAACTCTGCAGTACGTGTAGTGACAACAATGTCGATGAGTGCGTTGATTAGAACTCGTCGAACTCTCTCTTCAGTGTAAAGGACAACTCTCTATGCCTGTGCGTTTATATGGGAGAGGCCGGCAAAATTTCAAGAAATGATCATTTTTACCTTCCAGAACAGAATTTTATCTACACAAGGAGAACGAAGCGGTTGAGGGGCCCGCCCTTTTAACTGTAGCATCCCCGCATATTCATTAATAATCACCGCTAAAATCAAGCAAATCCGTCGCAGTTTTTTCTAGCCTTATTTTTTGGGTACCTAAAATGTTTCAGTCTCTAATGCCGGAAATAATGGCCATACCGAGGAACGGAATGGGATCCTGTATTCTTCTTTGCCTTACTTCTTACACAATAGCATCAAAATTGGGATCGCGAACACAAACTGATTTCCGAGAAATAAAGGGGACATTCTAGCCGCCATATCTCCGGAGTACGTGTAGTGAGAACAAAGCCGATGAGTGCGTTGAATAGTGCTCGACCCCTTCAAGTGATATCTCTATCCAATGACTTTGCATCAGTAAAGTCTCATTTTATAAATTTATCGATCAACAATTGGTTCTCTTCTGAAAAAGGAACAATTTTACAGTCTGTTGAAAAGAAACCAAATGACCTGGAAATGTACAAAAACTTGCTGAGACATGTTCAAACATTTTTAACAAGAGCCAGAAGAGGTCACAATGTCTCGCAATTGTACTTATACCAATTTCACCTTTCTGATACTCCTACTTGTCTGTGGTGTAATAATCATGATGAAGATCTGGAACACATTCTTCTATACTGTTCATCCATAAACCACAAAAGAAGTAAATTAAAATCATCAGTACCAGTTGCAGAAGGCACAGCCCTGCAGTATATATTGACTAAACCCCAACTCTGGCTACTAGCAACAGGCATCTATAATGAACACCGTTCAAAATACCCCTCATTTCTCATGAGAAACAAAAACTGAACAGGCTATAGTGAACTTTATATTGTCAGCAAACAGCTGGATACATTAAGAAGATTGATTGAGTGATTCTTTCGGTTAAACAGACGCATTTTGTATTATAATATGATAATCAGAAAATTCAAATGCTTTTAAGACAGGAATGTTTCAATGTTGTAAGCAAAATATTTTGGCTTTAGGACCCTTTTTTACCTAAATTATTTTAGAATAGATAATTTCTATTTAGAAGTTAAAAAGTATAGGTAACAATATATACAGCTGTAAATTTGCAGCAACATAGTCCGCCTACAAATTTTTAAATTTCCTTTTCAACTTCAAAGTCATTTATCTCAAAACTTACTAAATATCACTTGTACCACTTTGCTTCTGAATGCCTCAGTTATTATCTGAAACTGTGTAAGTTAAGAGTCTAAGGCTATTGTTGAAATCTACTACTTTATAATTAATTGCATTTATTAGAGAGGTACAAGCTGCAAAACACGCTTTAATTTCTTGTTGTCTTGTATGAATGTAACACATTATTTATTGCTTAAAAGCAGTTTAATTCAACTCGCAGTGGTAGGCCAATAGAGTTCATTTTGCTCACCCCTTCTTGATCACCACTACTGCCTGCAGAATAGATTCATTGCAACCACTCAGCCATTTATAGCACGGAGAATCGAGTACGTCCTTCTGACCTTGGCATCCCTGCTTCACACCTTGTAGTCTTGAAGTTTACACTGCCTACAAAAAAAAAAATAAATTGTAAGTGTAACTCAAATGATGATTTCGCAGCAAACACAGATTATATATCTTAGAAAGCATGTTGAAATGTTCAGATAGTCAATATAATATGATATAATATAATATTGTTTTATTAATTCAGTCCAATTGACATATCACAAAAATATAAAAAGTCAATGACACTTACCCATGTAAGTGATCATCATGTACTATACTAATACAAAAAATTAAGCAAACGTTTTCACACTTCGGGCATCATCAGGCTTTTTTACATACAATATCTTGTACATTTTGTCTCTTATTGTGGAACAAATGATTAATCACAATCTTTTTTAATAATGAAAATAATAACTATTTAAAATTGACTTATGGTAATTAACAATCTAAAATTATACGATGAAAGAGTAATGGAACGGAGAAAAATTCCCTCCGATGCCAGGATTTGAACCCGGGTTTTCAGCTCTAAGTGCTGATGCTTTATCCACTAAGCCACACCGGATACCCACCCCGGCGTCGGACAGAATCGTCTCAGTTTAAGTTCCAACTCTTGGGTTCCCTCTAGTGGCCGCCCTCTGCACTACGTCATAGATGTCTATGAACGTAGGACTGAAGTCCACATGTGCTGAGGTGCACTCGTTATGAGTGACTAGTTGGCCGGGATCCGATGGAATGGGCGCTGTCTTAAATCACGAAGTGATTTACGCATATCATATGTGTTATTTAATGTACCGAAGTACATATGATATTTCCATGCAGATATTCTGCGTCATCATACAATGAAAGAGTAATAGAGCGGAGAAAAATTTCCTCCAGCGCCGGGATTTGAACCCGGGTTTTCAGCTTTATGTGCTGATGCTTTATCCACTAAGCCACACCGGATACCCACCCCGCGTCGGACAGAATCGTCTCAGTTTAAGTTCCAACTCTCGGGTTCCCTCTAGTGGCCACCCTCTGATTTAAGAAGGCGCTTATTCCGTCGGATCCCGGCCAACTAGTCACTCATAATGAGTGCACCTCAGCACATGTGTGGACTTCGGTCCTACGTTCATAGACATCTATGACGTAGTGCAGAGGGTGGCCACTAGAGGGAACCCAAGAGTTGGAACTTAAACTGAGACGATTCTGTCCGACGCTGGGGTGGGTATCCGGTGTGGCTTAGTGGATAAAGCATCAGCACGTAGAGCTGAAAACCTGGGTTCAAATCCCGGCACCGGAGGGAATTTTTCTCCGTTCCATTACTCTTTCATCGTATGATGACGCAGAATATCTGCATGGAAATATCATATGTACTTCAGTACATTAAATAATATATAATCTAAAATTAATTTACAGATATGAAAATTTAATACATAATAATGATATAAAATTTTGGCTGCACTGCAGTAAAACATCCAGTTAATGAAATTATGAAGTTTAAAGAGGAATGAAATGTTTTTATCATGTTCACAGTTTTATGATGTTATAATTTAAACATAACACAGCAGTGCAGCCACAATTTTATATCATTATTATGTATTAAATTTTCATATCTGTACATTAAATTTAGATTGTTAATTACCATAAATCAATTTTAAATAGTTATTATTTTCATTATTAAAAAAGGTTTTGATTAATCATTTGTTCCACAATGAGAGACAAAATGTACAAGATTTTGTATGTAAAAAGGCCTGATGATTAGGGAGCGGATTTTTATGTGCTAAAAAATTTAAATATATTTATGTTTTATGTGCTAAAAAGTACGAAAATATTTGCTAAAAATATAAAAATATTTATTTTAAATATGACAAAAATACCTTACTTAGCTTGAGAAAAAAAAAATGTTACTAGGTACTCACCAACCACACTTGAGTGCTAGTAGTTGGCCGAGAATTGCAGTGAACAACAAAAATCATCTCCAAATTCTCCATCACAAATGCATGACGATTATCTCTGAACAACGACTTATACTGTGAAAACGATCTTTCCACATCACAGGACGTCAGACGTGCATATTTAAAGAGAGGAATGTCACAAACACCTACACCGTCAATTTCACCTACAGGCACATCCTCCAATACTTAAGCAACTTTACACATTTTTTTATATCCACTGTTTTTCCCAAACACATTCTGGAATTTGTTCCTTAGTAATTGTGCTTCTGAACCTGGTAGCGAGTCTAGTTTAATTTCCACGGCATTCACCTCCCTGTTTCAGACAACAGGTTTTTGGATGTTTCGATTTTTTTTTATGGTGTCACACAAAGAGCTTAAATTTGCTAATAGGAAAGCCAAATCGTTTTTTAAACAACCATCTTTGAGTATATCTTGAAGGATATCGATTGACGAAGCCTGATAACAGGGAACCACAACAAGATATATTGCCTTACTTGATAGACTCGAGCTCTTATCTGTTCTGTTTCACAAACAAAGCGTGGAATGAAATCATCTTCGGGAACAATAAACATCCCTGATTATGTGTTGCAAGATCTCTCCTCCTTGTCCATGTTAATTTATTCTCTAATAATAACACTGATATGCTGCCTAGCAGTTGTCAGAACTTGTGGCGATACTATTACGAAAATGGATCACGGATACACCACAGAGCACTTAGAAACACGAAGCAACCAAGAATTCCTAAAAAAGATAACGTACTTCTGAGTGATATAATTGATTTAGTTTTAAAATATTTCAAAGTTCTTCTAAAAAATTATTTAAGTAAAAAACTCTAAGATTTATGTATTTATACTAGATTTCCTGAAAATATGTATTTACATAATTTTTTTTGTGAAAATATGTGTTTTTATGTGAAATAAAATTCGGGTTTTAAACTTGAAACTTCATGTTCGGAATTTTTAACTTTGTTAATTGTTTCATTTTGAAGATGCCGATAAGCTTGATGTTTTACAATGCCAATTTTTTATTTTCCACCTATGCTTATCTAAATGTGTTTGGATTTATATTAACGTTTTCGATACTCGGTGTGTATCATCTTCAGATATGTATGTCATTATGTGTTGTGATGACCTAGTCTCTTATTGTGTAGTGGGTTATTCACGTGCGTGTGACCTATCATGATTTCTTAATTTAGCTAAAATTACTATAAATGTACTTGATGCAGTGTGTGGTTGCTTGTTATGATTCTGTTAAAATTCTTTCTTTTGAAAAGCACACATAGGTAAATAGGAAATTATGTTAAAACCAATATTATGACACATAAATGTAAACAAGTAAAATATACACTATAAAACATTGTACACACTATAGCACTTTTATCATATTTATGATTGGCTGTGTTGGCCTGTTATATCGTTAAATTTGGTTGTTATTACTTGGTTAAAAACACTGTCTTTCTGACGCACTTTCACTGATTATCTGTAGTCTGGTATTGTATGTTGTTGAAGTTTTTTGGCTTATTGTTTTTTAATTTTGTTGTTCATGTTAACTATTGTGGAAATCATTGATGCTGTAACTGTATGTAAGTACTTAGGTGTATATGATACAAGATATTTTTGTTGGGTCCGTATATCTAGTTCAGCCGTGCGTGTCTGCAACAATTTACATTGTATTAATAGATTGAATTAAGACGATTTTGTTTTATTGTTAAGTTGAAATTTATCTCGTGCAGACACGCACGGCTGAACTAGATATACGGACCCAACAAAAATATCTTGTATCATATACGCCTAAGTACTTACATACTGTTACATCATCAATGATTTCCACAATAGTCAACATGAACAACAAAATTAAAAAACAATAAGCCAAAAAACTTCAACAACATACAATACCAGACTACAGATAATCAGTGAAAGTGCGTCAGAAAGACAGTGTTTTTAACCAAGAACAGTAATAACAGGCCAACACAGCCAATCATAAATATGATAAAAGTGCTATAGTGTGTACAGTGTTTTTATAGTGTATATTTTACTTGTTTACATTTAGTGTCATAATATTGGTTTTAACATAATTTCCTATTTACCTATGTGTGCTTTTCAAAAGAAAGAATTTTAACAGAATCATAACAAGCAACCACACACTGCATCAAGTACATTTATAGTAATTTTAGCTAAATTAAGAAATCATGATAGGTCACACGCACGTGAATAACCCACTACACAATAAGAGACTAGGTCATCACAACACATAATGACATACATATCTGAAGATGATACACACCGAGTATCGAAAACGTTAATATAAATCCAAACACATTTAGATAAGCATAGGTGGAAAATAAAAAATTGACATTGTAAAAAAAAAAATTTGTTAATTGTGTTTTATTACACACAAAAAGAATATTTAATTGCATAGGAATCCGCTCCTTACTGATGATGCCCGAAGGGCAAAAATGTTTGCTTAATTTTTTTTTTTTGTATAGTAAACAATGATCACTTACATGGGTAGGTGTCACTGACTTTTTATATTTGTGATATGTCAATTAGACTGAATTAATAAAACAATATTATATTATATAACAGATTATATAAATGGTAAAATTAGAAATCAAATAAATACAATTTCTTTATGTCTTTCCTCAATATCTGAATGAATAATATCCTAATCATATCAGTTCTGCTACTCAGATTCATGCATTTGCTCCAAAATGTTCGACAGCACTACACGACTGATTGTGCTCTTCCGTGAAACACAGCGAAAGCTGCTATAAAGAACAAGCAATCACCGCAAATGTCTATACAGATGTTCTGACTATGATGATTGATGAAGTATGCGAGGACGTCAAGAGAGAAGCTTCCTCGATGCAACAGACAAGTTCGGAAGAGGAGATGAAAAGTCATTATTTTTTAATAATTACATTATCATTACAAGTCCAAATTTGAGTCAACATTGATTTATGTTATTCTGCATAATCTATGCATCAATGATATTACATATATATACGTCAACTGATGTCATGCAGTCATGCAACTAAGAAAAACGTGAAATTTTGCAATCGTGCAGTAGAGAATTCAAAATTTGGAACAATGGAATACAATCCAATAAGATTTCGCAGTAAAAGAAATTGTCACAATCCTTGCCTTATCTCAGAACTTATTTAATCGTTTCATAATGTTTTCTTATTAGATATTATTTCTACAGTTATGGACTAGAATGAAAAATTGTGCCAATTAAGAAGAAAACAAAACGACATTCTTGTGTCCCAGGTTATAACTAGACTTCGAAGATGAGCTCCCAGTTGGGGAGATACAGGTTAACTGATAGCAAAGTATTTGTCTCCGGTTCACGTTGAAGATTTTGCAGGCACTAGCACTGAAGCTGAGACATTTAGGATGATGTGAAGTCATTGTGATGTAGAAAACGAAATGCAATTAGTAATGGATTAAAAATTTATAACATGATATTGAAATATTTATAAATTATTAAAAATTATAAGAAATATGAACTCAAATTAAAAATGAAATACATATTTTAAAATACGTAATTGAAATTAGTATTAATATAGCAACCATGGGGAAAAATGGCTTGGGCCACTGCACTCAAAGCCTCCTTACCTCACTCCACCGAAGGTCCACCTGGTGCTTCTAAACAGCAAGTGGCGGGTATGGCCGATCTTGTTCAGTTTAGGAAGAGTGGCAGAAAGAATTTTTGTTACTTACAAAAAGAAGAAATTCTGTTGCTTAATATGTAGGTTTAAAATTGCGCATATAAAACGATCCGCCACTTTGATCGGAAATGATCTTACAAGTATTTATTTACAATTTTAAAAGCTGTTTTCGTAATTTTGTGAAAGATACAAAGCAAGATATGTTTATGGTATTTTCATATTTAGATACTTATTATTTTATTAAGTAGCCTATCTGGAACTGAACTTATTTAAAACTTTGAGTGCATATTAGGCCTATGATGCGTTCTCTTTCCAAGAAAGATTTTCAGAAGTAACTGCAATGGACATGGAGATGTGTCTGTTCAATAATCCATTTGTATTTGATGTTACCCAAGCATCAGAGCCACTATAGAGATGAAAAAGAGCACGCCATTAAAGTGTTTAGGAAAAATGGATTAGATCTCTTTAAATACCTACCAGAGAGCAACCTAAAACATTTGCAATGTGTATGGTATCTATGTTTGGCTCAACTTACTGTTGTGAGCTGTTTTTCTTTTCAAAATGAATATGACCAAAAGTATCTCCAGGTCTAGGATCACAGACATGCATTTAGTTTCAGTATTATGGTTGAGTTGTTCTATTTTAGAGCCAAATATATCCTTTTTAGTTAATAACAAGAAATTTCGAGGGCAATCAACAACAAAAAAATGAAAACCAGCAGTATAGGTCTACAGTAGTATTTCATTTCATTCGTATCATATATTTTGTTTAATATGTTTTAAAATTAAATGATAGTGGAGCTTAGTTTTACTTTCTTTAGTATTTATAAAAAGAAACAATTGATTTTGTTGATCATTATATTGTGTTTAATATGTTTTCAAGTTAAATGATAATGGAGCTTAGTTACTTTATTGGTTTTAAAAGAAACAATTTATTATGTTGAGCATCGTATCTTTTAATATATTGTGCAGTTAAATGACAATGGAGCTTTGCTTTTTTTTCTATTGTTTTTAAAAAGCAATACTTTATTATGTCGATCACAAGGCAGTTCAAGAATTTTTGACCTGATAAAGGAATACAATTGAAAAATGTATAATTTGCCTAATGACAGTAGGTGGCACCTTATTGTATGATACGTGTACTTCCTATAAACAAAATACTGTAAAGATTTTGAAACAAGAAATAAGAGCGAAGAAATGCGCAAGGTGTATCGAATACACCACTGCACTTGACTTAGCAAAACAACTGCCTTACCCCTCGCCTGTCAATCAAACGAATGTGGGGTGGGTAGGAACATTCCTCCCTACTTTGCAGATAGTCCCCATAGCTGATATACAGTATATTTGACTGATGTATAGTGAAGGTCACATAAGAACAGTTCCTAAACAGCAAATATTGCCGTCTTGTCAGTGTTGCCAACTGTTACCAGATATCACATGATCCTACATACTAAATGACTTATTTACTTACCGTACTTTATGTTGGAAGGTTATTCTAAATAATTCAATAATTTGTAACATATTTTCATAGGCAAACTATACGGGAAAGGGATCAACATGTCAAATATTTGTCTGGAAATACGAAATCCATTGGTTTGACTAAACAATTGACTCACGAGACCTAACCTAAAATGTATTTTGTTTGACCACATGAAATTATTAGTACTAACTCCGAAAACCTACCTGACTATAGTCTTGAATTATAGCCACAACGCAACACACAAAATAACTATTATGTATTAATATTAATACTGGTATTAATTAATAATTATTAGTATGTTCAAATTTCACTAGCTTCCAGTAACCAGCTCAGAAATCTAGTACAATTTTAATTTCATGGAACTCCAGTACCGACAAATATTGTCGATATTTGTCTCAGCTGCCAACATACCAGTTACAAAATCACTACCATTTGTAGTATTTGTCAGTATCGAAATTCGAAACGAGGTTGGCAAAAGAAAATTCAACCTGCAAACTAGAAAATCACCATAATTCACTAGCTTATGTAGTAATGGGGGAAAAATGGTTAGGTTTCACCCTTAGGGTATGAAGTAAGCTGACCCGGACTATATTTCCAATAAATATCTTGTGATTTGATGATACTTCACTATAATTAATTTGATTCTCAATTTACCTAGTTTATTATCAAGTTAATATAAAAGACTTTCGTTCTGATTTCTTACTCATATTAAATTCTTACTAAATACATTATAAGAGGTTTTTTCATTTTAACAATTTTATCTTTCGTTTTTCGTAATGATTTATTAAGCCATGTAGTCTATCAATGGCTAAGAAGTGATATTTCGTCTCTGTAAATTTGCAGGTGAATCAGAAAATTGTTTCAAAATTTAATTTTTCTCAAAGTAGACAAACTTTTTATATAGGCCTATGCTTCTGCTTTGCAAGGTCTTCTACTCGAGGACAAAATATCAGTTAACTGTCCAATTTTGGGAACATATTAATAATATAGTTAATCAAAATAATAACACAGTTAAAATAAATTACCATCATTGTAGATACAAGGTATCACTTCTTGGCCATTGATATGCTCAATTTTCCCTCCGAATACGAGTTTTACTCATATGGGAATTAAATTTATATAGAACATAATAATATTTTCAAAATATTTATCTGAATCTTGTGTCTTTTATAGTACCGGTAATCTTATTAATTTAAGCCAAGTTTATTTCTGAGATTTACACTTTACAATTTTACTTTTATTTATGTCGTCTTTTAATTACAAATTTGTATGTTCTGATGATGATGATGATAATAATAAGTTTTATATTTATTATTATTATTATTATAAAACTGCAGTTTTATATTTATTATATTCATTATTATTATTATTATTATTATTATTATTATTATTATTATTATTATTATTATTATTATACTTACTTACTTACTGGCTTTTAAGAAACCCGGAGGTTCATTGCCGCCCTCACATAAGCCCGCCATTGGTCCTATCCTGAGCAAGATTAATCCATTCTCTATCATCATATCCCACCTCCCTCAAATCCATTTTAATAGTATCTTCCCATCTACGTCTCGGCCTCCCTAAAGGTCTTTTTCCTCCGGCCTCCCAACTAACACTCTATATGCATTTCTGGATTCGCCCATACGTGCTACATGCCCTGCCCATCTCAAATGTCTGGATTTAATGTTCCTAATTATGTCAGGTGAAGAATACAATGCGTGCACTTCTGTGTTATGTAACTTTCTCCATTCTCCTGTAACTTCATCCCTCTTAGCCCCAAATATTTTCCTAAGCACCTTATTCTCAAACACCCTTAACCTATGTTCCTCTCTCAAAGTGAGAGTCCAAGTTTCACAACCATACAGAACAACCGGTAATATAACTGTTTTATAAATTCTAACTTTCAGATTTTTCGACAGCAGACTGGATGATAAAAGTTTCTCAACCGAATAATAACACACATTTCCCATATTTATTCTGTGTTTAAATTCCTCCCGAGTATCATTTATATTTGTTGCTGTTGCTCCAAGATATTTGAACTTCTCCAACTTCTTCAAAAGATAAATTTCCAATTTTTATATTTCCATTTCGTACAATATTCTGGTGACGAGACATAATCATATACTTTGTCTTTTCGGGATTTACTTCCAAACCTATTTCTTTACTTGCTTCAAGTAAAATTCCCGTGTTTTCCTAATCATTTGTGGATTTTCTCCTAACATTCACGTCATCCGCATAGACAAGCAGCTGATGTAACCCGTTCAATTCCAAACCCTCTCTGTTATCCTGGACTTTCCTAATGGCATACTCTAGAGCAAAGTTAAAAAGTAAAGGTGATAGTGCATCTCCTTGCTTTAGCCCACAGTGAATTGGAAATGCATCTGACAGAAACTGACCTATACAAACTCTGCTGTACATTTCACTGAGACACATTTTAATTAATCGAACTAGTTTCTTGGGAATACCAAATTCAATAAGAATATCATATAAAACTTCTCTCTTAACCGAAGTCATATGCCTTTTCTATGAAATAACTGATGAATAATTTTTCTCCATTATCTGTCGAATACAAAATATCTGGTCAATAGTTGATCTATTACGCCTAAAACCACATTGATGATCCCCAATAATTTCATCTATATATGGAGTTAATCTTCTCAAAAGAATATTGGACAAAATTTTGTACGACGTCAACAAAAGTGATATTCCTCGAAAGTTACTACAGTTAGTCTTGTCCCCTTCTTAAAGATAGGTACGATAATGGACTCCTTCCATTGTTCTGGTACAATTTCCTTTTCCCAAATAGCAAGCACAAGCTTATAAATTTCGTTAGATAATGCGCTTCCACCCTCTTGTATTAATTCTGCTGGAATTTGATCGATACCTGGAGACTACACATTAAATTTATATAGAACATAATAGTATTATTATTATTATTATTATTATTATTATTATTATTATTATTATTATTGTTATTATTATTAAAATTCTTAAGATTGAGGGGAGTCTGTCTTTACACTAAATTTTTACAAAAAATGAAATTTTGGTTTTTATCGTTTTTCAGTAGTTTAATATGTGTAAAATGATAATATGATTTTATTTCTAATTGTCATCTTTTAGCCCTATCGTCAGCAAAAATATTGTCGTAATTCTTAATGCAAAAAAATGTTATCAATGAAAAATTGTTCTTGCCAACTGCTCAGTGGAATTTTAAATTTATTTAGCTAGGTGTATACATAAAAGTATGTTACATATGCCCTGCTTTTTCTACATTTGTATCTTTTGTCACTTCTGAGAGTGCACCCAAAATTGATTTATTTATTTTTATTTTATTGGGTTATTTTACGACGTTGTATCAACATCTAGGTTATTTAGCGTCTGAATGATATGAAGGTGAAATGAGTCCAATGGGTCCAACACCGAAAGTTACCCAGCATTTGCTCATACTGCGTTGAGGGAAAACCCCGGAAAAAACCTCAACCAGATAACTTGCCCCAACTGGGACTCGAATCCAGGCCTCTGGTTTCGCGGCCAGACATTTTTACTCATATTTTACTAATTTAACATTGCAAGAAATAAAACTTGGACATCATTTTTCTGAACTTATTTTTTAACATTGGGATACTTTTCTCATTACTGAAGAAGGCTATTTGATTTCATTTCAACGTAATGGCATTTTTATTTAGATTTTAAGTTTATTTTATTTTAAAAATAATTTGTACATTCATTTATAAAAAATTTTATTTTTTTTTTGCCATCCGCTCATTAATTTTAAATTTATTTAAGATATTACATAAAGGTATGTTACATATGTCCTATTTTTTTCTACATTTGTATCTTTTACAACTTCTGAGAAAAGTGCTCCAAAAATTGAGGAATTTAATATTATAAGATATGGAAGTACAGACTCTTTATTTTAAACAGACTTTTTATTGTCTTTCCTTAAGAAATGTTATCTTTCAATCTTATTATAATTTGTATTTTCGATTTTATTTTATTTATTATTATCGAAAGTTTATTTATTTATTCATTCATTCACTTGTATTTAATTTTTATTTTAAACATTCTTTATTGATTTATTTTTCACTAGTATTTTATTTAATTTTTACTTTATTTCAATCTTATTTTATTTGTATTTAATTTTATTTCATTTTAATTTATTTCTCTGTTTTCTTTTGAATTATCTTATTTACTTTAATTTTTATTTTTATTTTCCTTCCAACTTCGTGTATTTTTAATTCATATTAATTTTTGTTTTATTTTGGTTCTTTTTGTATTTTGATTCATTTTTCTTATGTCAGTTTATTTTATTTTATTTTTATTTTTACTCATTCTACTCTATTTCTTTTCAAATTATATTTGTTTTATTTTATTTTTATTCTACTTATTTGATGTTTTTTTTTCTTATTTTATTCTTTGTTTTTATTTTATTTTATTTTTGTTGTACATATGTATTATTTTTACCTTATTTTTATTTCATCTTTATTTCATATATTACTCATATTTCTATTTTATTTTTATTTCACTCCATTTTCATTTTATTCAACTTTTAATTTCCTATATGGATCGTATGCGGAAACTAAGAGGAAGGCCAAATTGCACAAATTTGTGTTCATTGACTGTACGTACAATACTCTATATATACATTTTACCTTTATCTATTTTGTTTTATTTTATTTTATTCATTTTTATTTTGATTTTATTTATATTCTAAAATTATTTATTTTTATTTTTATTTTATTTTTATTTTTTATTCATTTTCGTTTTAATTTATTCCATTTTCTTACTTTTATTTCATTTATTTTTATTTCTACATTTTCTCAATTTTAATTTTAATTGTATTTACATTATTATAAGATTTCTATTTCATTTCATTTTTATTTATTTCATTTTATCTTGTTCTTTTATTTCATTTCTATTTTTTATTTAATTGAATTCTATTTATTAAATTTTCATTTTATTTTAATTGTAATTCATTATTATTTTATAATATTTCCTATATCATTTTTATTTCTTTCTATTTTATTATTTAGTTTATTAACTTTCATTTTCATTATTTTATTTCATTGATTCAATTTCCATTTTTCTATTATCTATATTTTATTTTCTTATTTTTTTTATTTTTGATATCATTTTTTCATTACATTTTAGTTTAATTTTACAATATTTTATTGTTATTTTATTTTTAGTTATATAATTATATTATTTTAATTTCTTAGTTTTAATTCATTTTATCTCATTCATTATTTCATATCAGTTTAATTTTATTGTAATTTGAATTATATTTTATTATATTTATTTTATTTTTATTCTTCCTTCTTCCTCCTCTTCTTCCCTTTAAGTATTAGGACAAATGGCCTGTTACGATCTCACAGTTGAATTTTCAATCCAGGGCTTCTTTGGACGACCGAGAGATGATGAATAATACATACCTTCTCTACTTTTTAGGCATAAACAATTAGAAAATGTTATCCATTATCCAGAAATAAAAATCATGTTGCATAGCATAATCTAGCATATGCCACAAGATGATTAGTTCTTGTAGAATAACAGTGTGTACTGGACTTGCAATTAAAATGGTTTGCTGATAAGTTGTTGTTAGTTCTTAACAAACAATGAGATAGCCTATGTATGGAATAATAACTGTAATTATGCCTCCTGCAATAAATAATGACTTACAATGAGTGTTATAACTAGAAGATGTAAGAATTCAAGTCGCCTTCTTTTGGGTACGCTAGTTCCCAGGTAGGACTTTTGTTTAGACAAAAACAATTTACAGAACGCAACACATTTAAAAATCCATGGTAAAACCAGAATTTACGTTAATATTCAATTTAAAGTCACCACAGACAACAATTATAGAGATTTAAATCAATAAGCAGCTGTTCAAATTGATTTAAAAACATATTTTTGTCTTTTTTTTTGGGGGGGGGGGGTACAATACAAAGCTACTAAAATTATTTTTAAATAACAACTGCGACCTCAGTATGTTCTTCTAGGCAACACAGATCAATATTTATAGTTTGAAAACTCACACAATTCTTGAGAAATACCTAATATGGCAATACCACAATGAACACTATTTCTTCTACAATAAATGGAAGGGCACACATTGCCTCATTATCTCCAATTCCACTATACTTCGTTCCAAAAGTCTGACAGGCATCAGGCGATGTAAACATTGCCGACAGAGAGAGGAGGTATAGCAATTATACTTCTCTTCTTCTCTGCCGGCAATATTTACGTCGCCTGTCAGACATTATGGAACGAAATTAGATCATAGTTGATGTCAGTTAACTAATGTTATGTTACCTACACAAAATGCTAAATACAGTGAGGTTAGTTGGGGACGCTCGAGTTTTTGTCCAGAGCGTCCCCTACTAACCTCACTGTAATTTTTGTCATGAACCTAGAGTTCATTAAGTTTATTAGATAGCGACTGAACATTTGAATTTAATATATTAAAAATATTACCTGTTACACTGACATTCTTGAAATTTCTTGCCGAGCAGGTGGATGGAGAAAACGCCTAGCCCAGGCGTTCTTAGACCATAGCTGCTTCCAGATGTTTTGCGCAATGGCGAATAGAGTGTGCGTTGCCTAGATAATAATTTCTCTATAGAAACCACGGAAAAATTAGGTTTCAAAAAATTAATTAAATTCTCTGTCATTGTTTCTGCAGTCCTTCTATACACGAGTGGAACTGTTTTGAACAGAGTCGCCAACAAGATTTAAAAACCCGCTATGACAGAGTGCAGCTAAATGGCTATATTGTCAATGTAAATCAAAATTATTTTGCCGCTGTACGTGCTGAAAATACCTCCTAAAACCTTATATCAGCAATATAAATTTCATAAATTTTATCTGCTAAAGTACACCGATCTAGCCGGAAAAACAGCTGTATTGGCGACACTGGTTTTTTAGGTAAACATGGTCTAAACTGTTCTTTTTAAGAAACAGTTTCGACTGTAACTGTTTCATGACCGAAGCTGTTCCAAAATAACAGTTTCGAAGAATATGTTTACAACATCAGTGCCTCCCAACATCCTCTCAGGTGCCAACTGTTCTCACCTCTTATCTGCTTCGGGAACATGTTTCAAAGCCCTTGAATCGTTTTTAAATCAGCTATTCTGTGTATTATGACAACGAAAGTCATTTTTCGTAGGTTACTGGTAAGGGTACAGTAAATAACTAAATTCAAAATGAATCGATTTTAGTGAATATAAACCTAGGAGAGTTTAATAACGACGATATTAGTCGATGATATTTTTTGCGGTATATTTAGGGCACCATGAACATATTCTCCATCAATGGACAGCTAATAATTAATATCAGATTTATTAGGGAATTTGATTCGTACAATTAAATTGCGCGATCCTACATAGGCTACTTTTACACGAAGGGCGTGTGAAACAGGATAATATCACAGTCTCAGTCTAATTAGACTGTGATAATATTATATCTACTTTCGATTGGAGGTCAATGATAGCGCTACACGTGGTCTTTGCAGACATCAAAGAAAAATAGAAATGTTTAGAAACTGAACTGTTTATCTCTTGGAACCAAGTGAATCGTTGAAGTGATCACTGGAGCAGAGTAACACCCTTTGGAACAGTTCAGGGTTGCCAGATAATTAATGAAATGCAATCGTCGTACCAACTTATGAAAAATGTCGTACTTTGTCGTACATTCATCATTTTACTATTTTATAGATATTGCGCACAAATATATTTCACATGACACTAAAAAAAAGTGGTCCACAGGCCTATAAATTTATATTTATTCATTCATAGTGTTCTGTCCAAGAGCAGATCTTTCACTGCAAACCCAGTCTTTCCTATTCCAGCATCCATTTCTTCAGCCAATCAAGAATTTTAGTACTTATAGTTAATATCCACAATGGCATTTAGCATTCAAATTACCATTTCTTCATCAATACTGTCATTTTCGGTAAAACTTGGTCGGAAACAACATTATTATATTGAAAGCTAGCAGAAACTTTTATCTTTGGCCGGCACAACGGCAGATATTTAATATCAATCAGTGCGGCAGCTGATGATTACATCAAAATAATCCACCTGCAGTCGACTCAAATTAGACACCGCTAAAATGTCAGCTAGATTTTTTAAATCATAGCGCGGTACTATTTCACTCATTAAAAATACTTCCATTGCTGAACATACAATGAAGTTAGCAGATCTCTGAACTCGTGTTACTTCGATATAACCGCACCGTACATGAAACCTGGAGCTTAAGATAACGAATTTATGATTTGCATGGAAAGTGTGTAGTCACCATATTGGTTTTCAAAGCATCTTTTATCCTTTTAAAGCATATAATGCGTGTGATCAGGGATATTAGTCAATGACATACTGAATGAAGAAAAGTTGTCTAGAAAAGGGGCAAATTAACTTATTTTTTAAATTATAGTCAGACATTGTGAGTTCCAAAATAATTTTGTCCCTTCAGTAAAATAGTCCAAAATTGCGTACGACTTATACTTGTTTGTTTGTTTTTTTTTTTAAGATGGGACATGACAGTTAAGCGGCCAAGCTTGGAACTACAGTGCCATGTTGCCAATATGGACTACCACGCTGCCAGCTGACGGAAGCTAGCAATTGTCGTTAAGATGGCTGACGTTAAAACATTCATTGACAATTGACGCGAAGGTAATAAAACAATACAAAAATCGACAGAGAATCAAAGACGAAACGTACCAATGCACAATAAATGCTGCCAAGAAAGCTATTAAGCACTCGCCATGTGCGAACTGTAAGTTTGGCAACTCAACAGCTGTTACCATAGCAACAGGCCTACCACGCTATGTGACATTCAGTTGTTTTTCCGATTGCAACGCTCCTGTCATGTCCCATCTTAAAAAAAAATATATAAGTACCGGTATAGAGTTCGGTCGTACCTCGTACAATTAATCAAAATAGTCGTAAGTATGGGAACCCTGGAACAGTTTATATCACGAAACTGTTTCATATCGAAACAGTTTCAAAAAAAGTCACAGCTTTTTACCCATCTCTAATAAACCTTGTAGCTTGTATAGTGTCGTTTCATGGATGTTTAGTCAACAGTCCGAAGACAGGTCTGGATCCCACAAGTGACACCATCAAGGCATCACTTATGAGGCAACTAGGCCAGAAGATAATGGGGTAGGGTGGCCAGTTCCTGTCCCCCTCCATTGCATACATCGCTGACTAGATACATATTACATTAATCAGACTTCAGATGTATACAAACAATAATTGTTCTTCCTCTGACACATATCGTCAAGTAAGATGTACTGCCTGATAATAGATGTACATATCAGCTAGAACCTCTATATGGATAAATATATAAATTTATCCCTGCTCAAATCCTGGTTGGTACAAGTTACCTGGTTGAGGTTTTTCCGGGTTTTTCTCTCAACCCATTAAGAGCAAATGCTGG
The DNA here is from genome assembly GCA_025594305.2 of Periplaneta americana. NCBI lineage: Eukaryota > Metazoa > Arthropoda > Insecta > Blattodea > Blattidae > Periplaneta > Periplaneta americana. The sequence continues at coordinate 16,784,927 of JAJSOF020000005.1, forward strand.
GTAACTTTCGGCGCTGGACACTGGACTCATTTCGCTGGCATTATCACTTTCATATCATTCAGACGCTAGATAACCATAGATGTTGACAAAGCATCGTAAAATAAACTAACAAAAAAAAAAACATATAGCCCAATGACGAGTTCCTTCCGTCTGCATCAGTTTACGAGGCGTTCTCTGAAACAACTTAACTGCTAAATCTTTAATTTGGGATACAGAGCATCAGACATTTCAGATCTGGAAAAATAGCATTGCGCAGAACATTCAAATTCTAGAGGGCACTATGTTGTTGGAGGAAATTAGTATTTTGTCGGAAGGAAGATATGTTACTCGTATTAAGGATTCAATATATGCTGGAAACTGAAAAACGAGGAAACTTGTCACTCCAGGGAATCCCTCAATTGGATATTACTTACCTGTGTGTATGTGAATTTTAAATGATTTTGATCTTTACGTCAGGGTAAGTCGACACTGAACTTTATACTATAATATTCATAATGCTATAATTTAGTAACGCCTATGCGTTAGACAAACTAATAGTATAGTAGTAGAATAAGTTGCCGCAACAGTAAGGCTAACTATAATAACTGCGAAGGCAGGCGTTAGAGCTGAGACGAGATGTTACGGCGCCAACCTGCGCGAAGTTTTAAATTGCCGGCCAGCAGGGTAGAGGAGTGGGGGTTGTTTGGGTCAAAGACGTTATATAGTTTTGGGTTACGGTTCTCAAGCTCAGAGCGGCAGGCATATCCGTTTCATCTCTTTCCAAAAACATTCGTCTTACCTTAGTGTCACCACTTTCCTACTCAAGAGTCCGAAGGTACCTAATGGAATTACGCCCGCTACTCCATCTTTATATTCTTATTCTCCGTCCGAATCTGTGCTGGAATCAGATGTCCCTAAGTTTATGGAAATGTTCTAAAAATACTGTCCATCACGTGCTCAATTTCAATGTAATTATTCTCTACTTTCTTCACATAATCATACAATGATATCCATTTTTTGGAAGAAGCGATTGCAGAGTCGGCCTCTGCTTATGCGTAGCGTAAAAATTATAAATGAGTCTTCTTATGACTTCCTCATCAAAACTGTCTACAGCTGCAACAATCTTCTTCTTCGGCTGTGATTTTTCCGGACTGGAGAAAGATCTGCTGTTCCTGCCTCAATATTTTTCCCTTCTTTCCTGATTCTTGCCAAGGTTCACTTTGAAATACCAGAGGCAGCCAGTACTCTTGCACACAGGCTTTTCAATGGAATTGGTATTCCGTTTACAGCCTCTTCTGACATGAATTTCCATATATTGTATGCTATTTCATGTCCTTGACTATGAACTACTCTATGATTTCACACCTTAGACAATTCCATAATGAGGGCGCTCAGAAGGACAATGTTTTCAGTATTAGCAATAGCGGTAGTAGCAGAACGATCTGAACACTCGGAATGCTAGTAACCAACTAACCCAACACCCTCCAGTTAGTGTGAGGGCGAGTCCAAGCAAACGAACTAAAATGCGTCCCTCGCGCCAGTGCCATAACTTCTCGTCCGGGCTCTACTGTACAGGATGTCTGATTTATTAAATCAATTTAAACAGGCCAAATAGCAGTTGAAACATGTGGGAGGTATTTAATAGTTTCGCAGGCGGAATCAAGAGTAGATATAACGGCGACTGGCGTCACCTGTATGTTACGAATTTTAGTCTTCGTGTGATAATTTTTGTTAACACATGCAGTCAATCTGTTTGTTAATCATTTATTTTCGTTTGGCTTTCCAACGTTTCTTCTAGCCATATTTATCGTTGGATAGTGTTTTATTGAGTCACTTGCTCTTCTTATAATTTCGATAATATATTGTGACAGCGGCCTCGGGATTCGAACGCGCGTCCGACAGGGCGCGCGGGAGACGAGACGATCTCCGCGGAGCATTGGGGGTCGGCGCGCGGAGAAAGGGGAGGCTGCAGCCACGCAAACTGGAGGGGACGGACGTAAGGGGAACGACGGCACTCTGGGTCGCGGCAGAGAGGGGGAAGTAAGCAACTGCGACTGAGGGGGAGAAATCCAGAGAAGATTCGGGAAACGTCATCCTCTCGGCATCTGTAGATTGTTCGCGAAATCGTAGTTTCTGGTAACTATAGTTTAGTGATAAATAGGAGACGCGAAGAAGGAGCCAGTCAGTTGTTGTCAGTTTTTGGTCAGCAAGCCAGTCAGTCTTGTGTAGCAGTGAAGCCAGCTTCGAGACCGGAGTTCGACTTGAGTGTGTGTCCGCAACTGTGCGAGCGTCCAGGCGAGTGCGGCGTATCCGGAGTCTGTGGTTCGACGTGCAGTGGACCGCAGTTGGGGGACCTGAGTTCGAAGTTCAGTGGACTGTGTCTGCAAGTCTTGGGTTCGATATACTGCGAACTTGAGTGACTGATCTAGAAGAACTAGCCAAGGCAAACGAACTGTGAACTGAGAACTAACAGTTTTGTTTTGTAAATAGTGCTTTGTGAACATTAATTGAGATTAGCAGTACATTGTTGTTCTCAATAATCCAAGTGAATTGTCAATGTCATCTGTGGAGTGCAATAACGAATACTGTGTTGCTGTGTGGAGTGGAAATCCCATTGTTGACGGGAGTGTTTAAATTCAATTATAGAAAGTGATTATTGTTGTGAAATAAAAGTTACATTATTGTTTGAATTAAAAGTTACAATATCTTAATAAGTAAATTGTCTCTAATTCCTCAAATTTATTTATTTTGTTTCATTCGGGATAAGTAACAAACATAAGAAGAAGGTATCCTGAAAGAATAAAAAGCGCAGTTATAAAAAAACTTATTTATTTCAAGATATTTTGAATGTGACACTACCATGAGAACTCCACAACTTGGATAGACTAAGAAAAACATTGAACCTAGAGTGTGACAGATCATTATAGCCTAACACATATGAGATCAACGACAATTTACATAAAGTTGGATTATGTCACCTATTCACCTTGCTAGAACATCTTATATTCATTATTCTGTTGCTATCTTTTACGTTTGCTGTCACCAGTTTCAGAGATTCGAACCATGAATTATTACCGACGGCAGAATTCGAGTTTTATAGCTACTGGTATGGAATATTCTGCTTCATATGTTTCGATCGATTACATATTTCAGATTTAAAGCATCATCTGGAATCGGAGTTCGAAATTAAAAATTACGAAAGGAAGAATCGTGGATTGAACTCTCTCAGGCAGTCGAAACATTCACACAAACTCATCACTCTAGCCTAGTGGTTCTCAAACGTTTCCAAGGTGCGATCCACTTTTGGGCAAGACATTTGTTTGCGACCCCCTCCTCCCCCCCACTGCCGTACCGGTATTTAATTCCATTCAAAAAACACAAATCACTGTAAAATCTAAAATGACAATTCTTTGGTCGGTGGGAAAAGTCACATAAGTAAAAAAATTCGATTTTTCTGTTGTACCTAATCACTAAGGCCCGGATATATATGCACTGAAAATACCTAAAATATGCCTGCAAATATGCACTAAAAACAAAACAATATGCACTAACCAAATCTTGCAACTGTACTGTGGTTGGTTTTTTCCAACACTTTGCATGAAAGTAAATGAGGTTTACTGGGTTCTTTTGGGCATAATTTACCCACTATGAAGTTTGCTATGTATCTGCCACACGAATTTGTTGATTCATCAACCAAAATCCATATGCAATTCCCTCCTATGTCAGACCATATTGAAACTAGGATAGAAGCATGTAGCGAAAGTAAATAATTTTTCCTAAGATTCATCCAGTGTCCTCTGATTAAGACAATATTTTTGAAGAAATGATCGTAGATGTGGATTATTTAATTTATGCAGCGGAATGTTCTGCAAAGGTCAGCGGAAAATGTACTAACTTCAGACAGTGATTTCGCCTGAGTTAAAAGTACCTGTTCCGTGTTCTTACCCTTTTGTTGTTGTTGTTTTCTAATGCCAGGCGTTTGACAATAAAGTCATTTGACCTCTTGCACTCCAATATTTTTCAAAGATATTATCATGGCCAGCCACTGAAGCACAGATTTTGAGGTGTTCCGAATCCATTTCTTGGTTTGAGTTGCACAATGGGCAGTTAGGGGACTGATATATTCCAATTCTATGCAGGTGTTTGGCCAAACAATCATGGCCTGTTGCCAATCTAAATGCAGCTACAGATGATTTTCGTGGTAAATCGGGAATTAACTGTGGATTATGATGCAGAGAGTTCCATTTTTTCCCTTGAGATTGTGTTATCAAATTTTGTTTGTTGAAGTCTAAGTATGTTTTGACCAGAGATGTGCAGTTGTTTTCGAATGGTGTTCTAGTTAAAACTTTTTCTCGCATTTCACAGTCTTCTCACATACTTGACAATACACTACATCGCCGTCACTTGAATAGTCACTATTGCCTGAAATCCACTGTTTAATTAAAAAGGATTTAGTGGACTTATCTTTAGGCATTTTTAGTTTAATCTGACAGAACACCGCATAAACTATTAGTAGATGAAAAACAAGTCAACAGATGAACACCTGCAGTCTTGTCGACACAAACTTTGAGATGATACTGCATTGAGAAAGGAATGTAAGAAATTTCTTTTGTGAAAAAGGTCTGCAATGTCCATCTACCTGCATGTATTGTGAGACTGGAATTATGGTCCCATTAACATTTCACTTGAAATAGGAACGTTATTGTGGTGCCAAGGAATGTCCGACATACAAATTCATTACTAGATTTACAGTTCGTTCAGAAATGTCAGATAATTGATCATACATAAACTAAATAAATACCGAAACATGCACTAACCCTCAAAATATGCATTTTCGAAAAATCCGGGCTCTACTAATCACATAAGTCTAGTATTTTTTCTAATTTTTGAAATAACATTTCTTGTATTTTAAATTGAAAAGGGTCTTATTTTAACCAACATACATGAATTTCATTATTATACTCACATTCAGTTAAGAGTAAAATAAAAAAAAAGTCTCTCCTGAAAAATTAATTTTTTTTACTTATGTACCTTTTCCCGCCGACCAAAGAATTTTACTCAAAACCAGTGGATACCACCTATTGCAAAACGAGAAATCAGAATATTCAAAATTATTTCCAATTCTCTTTGGCTTCTTAAACTAGCCTTCCTTGCTGATCTATTTTTCTAACACTTAAAACACTTTGAACAGGAGTTTGCAAGGTCAAGATGTTGAAATAACAACAGCCAGAGATAAAGTCTAGTAATGTATAAGAAAGCTTAGTTCTTGGTTGATATCACTTGACAAAAAGAAATTTTATTCATTCCAGTGTATTAAAGAACTCATGAAAAATTTGTGATAGGCAACAACAAAATATTGAGTTTGCTTTTGCGTGCATACAGTTAAGTTTGCACAGTTTGAAATAACAGTTTTTCCTTATATATTTTCCGGAAGAAACTCAAAACAAAATAAATAAAACAGTCACAGATGGATACTGAATTTGTTTTTAGACAACTGTATTCAACTAGCTGAAATTCAGTATTAAGAAAAGACTCATTGAAATATGTAGGCCTACTTACTGATGAAATATTCAAACTATATCGTAATTTCACTTAACTATGGTCCTGGAACACAACTACGGTCCATTCAAAGAACATTGTAGATGTATCATAAAAATATTATGGTTTATTTAACGACGCAACTGCAGAGGTTATATCAGCATCGCCAGTGTGCTAGAATTTTGTCTCGGAGGAGTTCTTTTACGTGCCAGTAACTCTACTGACATGAGCCTGTCGCATTTAAACATACTTAAATGCCATCGACCTGGGCCAGGATCGAACCCGCAACCTCGAGCATAAAAGGCCAGCGCTATACCAACTACGCTACCAAGGCCGACTAGATGTATCATAATCCATTCAAAGATAATAGCAGTAACCTGACTTCAAACTTCAGTATAGCAAAAATGTGGATAAATGCGGTACTAAGTTACAGAGTGCAAAATTTGAATGGTTGTTTCATGGACCATAGTTGTGTGAAATTATGGTACTTTTTCTCGCAGAGCTTTGACCAGTTTTGGATCAAAAGAATGTAAGAATACCTCCAGATTAAAAGAAGTTTTTCAATTTTTTATAGTATTTGCAAGCTCGTATTCATGAAAAGTAAATTTCTCGCTATAATCGTCTTCGTAACAGAAGCGAAAAGTCCTTAAAATTGCAAACACTACAAGTGTGTGTGTGTGTATCGAATATGAAGTTTGAGGCATTACCATCTCAAAAACAAGTATAGTTATCACAATTATTTTTTTACACACCTACTGGAACATTTTTATTTTTATGTTCAAGGTTGTTTATGTTTCTAAGTACAAAATAAATGTGTTATTAATAAGGAGTTTTTTGTTTTATTTTGTAAACCATGTCGTGACCCCCCCCCCCCCCATAATTGGAAGTTACAAAAATATTATTCAACAAATACAAGAACTCCAGCTAAGATGGCATGGAAAGAGATGACAGCAAATTAAATAGAGAAATTTTACTTCAAATAACACCTGGAAGAAGGAAGTGTGGAAAACCACAACCTACATGAAATGAATGAATACGGGAAAGCATGCGAAAAAGGAACATGCAGGATGAAAATTATTTGAACTGTGACATTTGAATAAAAGATTACTATTTTTAGGTTAAAGGAACCTGTATATATCACAGAAATATCCCTATAAATGAATTTATTATTATTACTACTAACTTATTATTTCTGCCTTGTAATATGGAGGTTCACGATTTGATTCCAGAGTCCGGTTATTCCAACTTGAGTTTTTTCATGGTTCCTCCAAGTGAATTCTGGGATAGTACCATTTTCAAAGAGTCACGACCTATCTCCTTCCCAATCCTAATTAACTTTCACTAGAACTTCTCATAAATCACCATACCATTTTCAGCAATAGACTTCCCACTTATCTGTGACAGCATTGTCTGGCAAATGTGCCCTCTAGGAGGCATAATAGAGCCACTATATTGTGGAAAAATAAAAATTATGGTTTAACGACTTCACAACTGCCGAGGTTAGATCAGCGTCGCAGGTATGCCAGAATTTTGTCCTGCAGTTCTTTTACAGGCCAGCAAATCTACTGACATGAGCCTGTCGCATTTAAGCATACTTAAATGCCATCGACCTGGACTGTGATCCAACCCTCAACCTCGGGCACAGAAGGCCAGCATTATACCAACTGTACTATCGAGGCCGGCCCGATATTGTGGATAAATCCAGCAAAAAATATTATTCATAAAAAAATTTGCTATATTTTAACAATCCAAGGTTGGTAACTATGTTATACAGAGTGAATCAACCATAAGTAATGTCATTAATTTCAGGGGGTTATTCTTTGAGATACTTAAAACTAAAATGTTTAATACAAATTTGTTTGCTTTTGCTTCATTTACAAGATAAAAATGGTTTTATATGAAACATTTCATAGCATGTTTTGGGAAAGCCATTAATTTAATAGGGATATCCTGAACTAGCACCAACAGATAGCGTACGTGTACTTTGAGGGATGCGCTTTGCGTGAGCATTTGTTTTTCGGTATATAAACATTGAGGATATACATAGTGCATTAGTATATTAAATACTCTTAAAAACAACTAAAACTGGCAAATTTTGTTATGTTCCTATATGTAAAAACCAGGGAAAGCTTTTTGTCTTCAATCAGGTCCCGAAATATTCTGAATATATGCTTTAAACCTTAAAAAATATAAGTAATTAAATTGCGCCTCGAAAGTGCTAGCTATTAAATAAAAGTAACTACTTCAAGTAAGGAATTGTTGACTACAGTTTCATTTTGGAAGAGGAAAAAGAAAAGTTAATAAAAACATATCAACCTCAATAGCGAGCTATGTTAGCTTAGATTATATGCAGTAGTTGTAGGAGTCTCCGAAGTTTACGCCTGCAGTAAACTCCCGATAAACAGGGATGTTTATTATCCAGGACGATCCGTAATGAAATCAATTTCGTGAAAAATGTTCTTAATGTACTGTACCCTAATTATTAAATCAATTTTTTAACTGCAAATTTTCAAAATCATCCCACATAGTATTCAAAACTGCATGTCCTTAACCTACAAAACGACTACTAATCGTAATACTACTGCGATCATATTATATCATCCTATTAAAAATTGCATTTGATCTTTCTGCAACTACAGAAAAAAATACGAGGAATTCAATCTCGATAGTCCCTTCCAAAAAAAAAAAAAAAAAAAAAAAAACACACATTGGTGGCTGCATATCCTGTTTTTAGTGTACCGTACGGTTCTTAAATACAAATGATTAAAGAGGGCAATATTCACCTTCAACATAGTTCCTAATTTTTTATTTGTGCACCTCGTTCTCAAAGTTCTCGTTTAGGTTCATGAACATTCAATTTACTCGTATCTATACTCTGCATACTGCAGATTTCCCCACCCATCTCGGGGAATCGCTCAATATTATACAGGTTTACGTTATTATTTATTGTAAATTAAGTTAAATTATGAGGTAAGAAAATACTGAATTATGTTAAATTATACTAGGTTATACAAAATAATTATAAATATAATTTTGACACGCACAGAAAACGAAAAGCGGGAAAACGTAATCAACTGTAGCATATGACATAACACAGCTCTACAACATGTTGCACCGCCTGGAACGCTTCTGCCATCTAGCGGTAAAACTTCGCATAAGATATCCCTATTCCTAATATGGTCAGTCAATTTTAGTTTTGTCCTTTAAATGTGCAGAAATTTGATCCAAACAAAAGTAACATTTTAAAATTATTTTTCAGAACGAAATGTTACATTAGTTCAGATTAAATTTCTGCACATTTAAAGGACAAAACTGAAATTCTTTCAATCATTTATTATCATAATAAATTGCTCTCTTAAACTGACTGAGCATATTGGGAATTAAATGAATGGCTTTTCCAAAACACACTACAAAATGTTTCATGTGAAACATTTTTTTCTCGAAAAGGAAGTAAAAACGAGCAAAACTGTATTAAACTTCTTTTGTTTGAAATATCTCAAAGAATAACCCCCTAAAATTAATGACATTACGTAGAGTTCTCACTGTATGTAACAGGAAACTCCTAAACTGTGGATACTGACCTGAATTATCGCTAACAATTCGAAAAACAAAAGGTGATTTCAATAGAGTATTGGTGTTTGTCAAATTCTGAAGGAACATTTGACCACCAAGACAGTGGCTATTTCTGTGAGAAAGGAAATATAATGGTTACTGTACGTAACAACAGAAATACGTTATTGAGGTATTGGATTACAAACTTACAAAGCATTATTCCCACTGGATATGGCAATAAATCTCCCAAATTGTTATGCTGTTAGTGTTAAAAAATATTTTTAAAAGACTTTGATTTGGGGTTGGAATCAGAGTTAATATACACCGTATCCAGGCTACAGGTATCAAGAAATAAAAGGAAAATCTGATTTAAGCATGACAGCAATTAACTGACAATTTGTTTTAATGTCATATAAAACTCTGCAAGTTTTACATCTAGTTCAGTATATCTCAATGTGAGCACCTCTTGTTGCTCTGCAAATGTTGTTGTTTTCTAATGCTAGGCATTTGATAATAAAGTCATTTGACCTCTTGCACTCCAATATTTTTCAAAGATATTGTCATGGTCAGCCACTGAAGCACAGATTTTGAGGTGTTCCGAATCCATTTCTTGGTTTGAGTTGCACAATGGGCAGTTAGGGGACTGATATATTCCAATTCTATGCAGGTGTTTGGCCAGTCATGGTCTGTTGTCAATCTAAATGCAGCTACAAATGATTTTCGTGGTAAATCGGGAATTAACTGTGGATTATGATGCAGAAAGTTTCATTTTTTCCCTTGAGATTGTGTTATCAAATCTTGTTTGTTGAAGTCTAAGTATGTAGATTTAATAAATCTTTTCACAGAGTAATACGTAGATTTAGTAACAGGTCTGTAAGTAGCAGTGCTGCCCTTCTTTGCTAAAGCATCCGCCTTCTCTTTTCCCAGGATTCCATAATGGGATGATATCCATGGAATACAATTCTTTTATTGAGTGATATTAATTGAGAGAGCATTTTAGTTATTTCTGCTGTTTGAGATGAAGGTGTGTGTTTAGAGACTATTGATAGAATAGCTGCTTTGGAGTCTGGCAATATAACTGCATTCTTAAATTTATTGATGTGGCATAGAAGATTCCTGAGACTTTCACTTATTGCAATGATTTCTCCATCAAAACTTGTTGTTCCATATCCAAGAGATCTATAAAGTGAGAAGAGACAGCACGTAACACCTGCACCGGCACCTTGTTCTCTGGAGATCAAGAATCCGTCGGTGTATAAATGAAGCCAGATTTGTGGAGGGTACCTAATATTAATTGTCTCTAAAGACAATTGTTTCATTATTTCAGTGTTTACTTCCGATTTCAGTATTTCTTCTGTTAAATTTAGATTATACTCTATATTTAATAGAGTTAAAGGGTTTGGTTTAATTTGTAAGTTTTCTTTTAAATTCGGGATATTGATTTTCTGTTTTAATTCTTGACCAATGGATATGAAACCTTTTTGAGTTTTCAATCTACAGAGAGGACTGTATGAATGCCAATTGTTTCCTGGTAATCTGATAGGTTTTTCATATTGAATCAGTGCTTTTTCTTCTATTGTAATTTTGATGCTGTTAATATTAGTGAGGATTGCTGGAAATGAAACTGCTTACTTTCTTGCCAAAAAAGGATCCAATTTAATTCAGAATACAAATACAAGCCTACCTTTTACATCCATCAAAAAGACTAATTAAAAATAAATATAAAATCAAGCAAAACCAAGCACTATGTACCAAAGCCAAAGATAAAATGGAGCATTTTAATAAAAGAAACAGAAATTATTCCAGAAATCCAGCGTAAATCTGCAGTAGCAAAATTCAGACTGCTTACAGAACACGATTATTTGGCCAAACACTTGAATAAAATAGGAATTTACACAAATCCAAATTGCCCTCTATGCAACAAAGAAGAAAAAATGACTGAAGATCATCTCATAACCTGTGAAGTTCTACCTGATGGATCCACCACAGAGAAATATTGGAGAGCAAGAACACTAATGGCTTTGTTGCCAAAGCCTGGCATTAGATAACAACAACAACAACAACAACAACAACAACAACAACATATTAGTGAGGAATCTCATAGAATCTATTGGAGTTGTTTTGATTCCACCAGTAATGAGTCTGAGAGCTTGGTTTTAACATATTCTATTTCGTTTATGAAAGGTGAAGTAATTAAAAATTCTCCGCAGTATGTCAGCACTGGCTGTATAAACATTTTGTATGTAGTGTTCAAAGTATTCCTGGAGCATCCCCATTTCTTTCCTGCTAGTCTTTTTAGAAGGGAGAATCTTTTACGAGCTTTTTCAGAAATATTTCAAATGGTTGCTCCATGTTAACTTACTATCGAAAATAATTCCAAGATATTTGGATTCATAAGTCCTAGGAAGGTGTTGGCCATTGTATTGGATATTGAATTCTCTTTCTTTTTACCAAGTGAAAATATTTGGTAGTTACTTTTGCTTAAATTGAGTGTCATCAAATTTGATGTATTCCATTCATGTAATTGATTTAGAGCTTTAAGAGCAGAATTTTGAATTTTGTCTCTATGCCTGTAAGATCCAGAAGTCCACAAAACTATATCATCTGCAAATAGTGCTGTTTTCATGTTTGATTCCTCTAATAGGGAGGGTAAGTCGTTTATATAAATATTGAATAAAGTTGTGCTGAGGACAGCGCCCTGAGGTAGACCTCGATATGTTTGTCTGTAACTAGAAAGTGAGTTATTGAATTTAGTGGCAATGAATCTTTGACTGAGGAATTCTGATATCCATCTGAACATATTGCTGGAGATACGTAATTTCTGGAGTTTTAGTAATAATTTATTTCTCCAGAGTCATATGCTAACTGAAAGTCAATAAATATTGCCAAGGTATCTTCTTTCTTGTTAAAACTGTCTTTTATTTCTTGGCCGAGGCATATGACTTGTTCATTGGTAGAGTGGTCTGCAAATGTCCAAATGATATTCCAATTCCCTCCAAGTGTTTTGCAACATTTGAGGTGTTATGCGGACAATTAGAACACGATTCCCAAGTTCATAAGAGGGCTCAAGCAGCTAATTGAACAGTTATGAGAGTATGTTGTCAAGCTGAAATATCATACTCCCTCTGAAGTACACCATATCACTGGAGAAACATGAATTTAGGATGGGAAAAGGCTAGAAACAGGATTTAACTTGCCATTTAGTTTCAACGTACAGTAATATTTCTGCTTACTACTTGGCTCTTCTTGCACTTCATTAACCTTTATAATGTTTACTAACATCAAGTTTTCTTTTGCAAGTTTTGGTATTACATACAGAAGGTTCAGGAACTGCAAATTTTGAGAAACTATGTTACTTACAATCTCTATATTACGAAGCAATTTCTTAAGATAAAATACAAAACTGAATACAAAGAAGTGAATATAATTCTACATTTCACTTGTAACAAGATATTATACTGGTCCTTTAGAACAAAGTTTTAAAACAGAGAACAGTAACTCTATTAATACACCACATAACTAAATTTCACAGTAAAAATATTTCAATACTGCATTTACATGTAACTCATGCAGAACTTGAAAACTGCTGATAAGAATAAATTGATACAGCCTTTAAAAATATATAAATCTTTATCTTCATGAACCTCATACGTCCAAGCACAATAGCAAATTGATACACCATTAGATATACTAACAAGAGTATCAAAAGACAATTAGAAAGCATATAACCATAATTGAGCCTGTTATCTTACACAGAACAACTTAGTGCAACACCAAGAAAATCTTCAAAGGAGATGGAAATAACACCCTTAAGTTCCTTGTCACGAGCTCGAAAAGCCTCTGAAATGGAGAAAAGAAATACAAAATTACTATGCTTTCATTAATGCATAAAACAACAACTGAATAGACTACAGTGGACTATAGTGGACTTTATGTTGTCAGCAAACAGCTGGATACATTAAGAATATTGATTGATTCTCTAATGCATCCGGAGTCTAGAGCAGTTAACTGGAAGAATAAAGGGATAAAGAGGAGTGAAAAAATGGGTAGAAGGTAGTTATGTACAAAAGGGAAAATGAAGACAAAGCTGAAGGAATCAATCAATCTTCTTAAGGGGAGAGGATGGTATTTTTTATGAAAAATGACTAAATTTTCCAAAAAAAAAAAAAAAAAAAAAAAAAACTTTAAAATACTCTGTGATATGTGTGGATCCCCATTTTTAAACTTCCTGCATTATGGATTTTTAAATCACTCGCCCACTTTTATTGTTGTTTCCGGTAAATTAAATTTTTCAAAAAATATTTTTTCTTTAAAATACACTTTGATATATGTGGAATGCATTGCATAACATTTTGTGGGTATTTGTGCCCTTATCGGATGTTGAGACGTCATTTTTAAACTTCCTGCTCTAATGGATTTTTAAATCACATGCCCGCTTTTATCGATTTCCAGTAACTTAATTTTTTTTTGCTACATTGCCAGACAAAATGGATATAATTTCTGAACTATTCAAGATACATGCAAGAAATTTAGAACACACATTCTTTAGACTATTAGGAAACTTTTCTCTGTAACAGAATTTTGTTAATTGATTTAATTTAAAAATACGTCCATTTGTTTGCAAGAAAGGAAATCAGTAAATTGTTATCAAATTTTAATTGTTTATTTTACAAACGGAGGGACTAATACCAAAATTCTGTTACAGACAGTTTGTAGAACATACTTTTGCAAATACATTGCAAAAACCGTTTGAATCTATCTTTAAAAACGGATTAGATATATCGGTTTTAGTACAATCCTGCATTGGGTATATTTTTTTCAAATTTGGGCCCCCAAATATTTCTTTTTTCAAAATATTTTTATTTTGTTGAGATGCCACAGCTATGAGCTCTCTACACACAAAAAATTAATAATTTACACGAAATAGGAAAAAAGTTTTAAAAAATACCATCCTCTCCCCTTAATGTATCCAGCTTTTTGCTGACAACATAAAGTCCACTATAGTCTATTCAGTTGTTGTTTTTCACAAGAAACGGGGGTATTTTGATCGGTGTTCATTATAGATGCCTGTTGCTAGTAGCCAGAGTTGGGGTGTAGTCAATATATACTGCAGGGCTGTGTCTTCTGCAACTGGTACTGATGATTTTAATTTACTTCTTTTGTGGTTTATGGATGGACAGTATAGAAGAATGTGTTCCAGATCTTCATCATGATTATTACACCACAGACAAGTAGGATTATCAAGCTGAAGGAAGAATATGAGAGAAAGCAAGATGGTGATTTGGGAAAAGGAAGGAGATAAAGAGATGGCTAAATGAGAAATATATAAAGCAAAGAAAGTATAATAATAATAATAACAACAACAACAACAATAATGATATTAATAATAATAATGTCCCGTGCCGTGGCATCGTGGTCTAAGGCATCTTGCCTAGGACTCGCGTTACGGAATGCATGCTGGTTCAAGTCCTCGTGGGGAAGAAATTTTCTCATGAAATTTCGGTCAGTGTATGGGACCGGTACCCACCCAGCATCGTGATGCACTTGGGTAGCAAAATCCGGTTGCGAATGCCAGCTATAATGGCTGGGGGATCATCGTGCTAACCACACGATACCTCCATTCTGGTTGGATGATCGTCCACCTCTGCTTTGGCATGTGGACGTGAGGCCAGCAGCCAGGTGGTCGGTCTGAGACCCTTCATGGGCTGTAGCACCACGAATTGTTGAATAATAATAATAATAATAATAATAATAATAATAATAATAATAATAATAATAATAACAATAACAAATAACAATACTGGAAGAGCAGAAGAGGAGATGATACTAACAAGAAAAAGTCCACACCTGTGGAGGAATGGTTAGGGCATCTCGCCGCGAAACCATGTGGACCGGGTTCGATTCCCAGTCGGGGCAAGTTACCTGGTTGAGATTTTTTCCGGAGTTTTCCCTCAACCCAATATGAGCAAATGCTGGGTAACTTTCGGTATTGGACCCCAGACTCATTTCACCGGCATTATCACCTTCATCTCATTCAGATGCTAAATAACCTAAGCTGTTGATAAAGCGTTGTAAAATAACCTACAAAAAAAAAAAAAAAAGGAAAGCTCACCAAGTGATAATAGATTTTCACAACGATTCCCCCCCCTACGTTCCATTTGAAATAAGAAACCTTCCTATAAATTTCTACATTCAGAGAAAGCCTAGTTTTCGAGATATGATTTTTTCAAATTCCATTGCTATTAGGAAGCTCGAGACCTAATGGGACATGGGACAATGATATAACAATATCAACAATCTATGTCATTAGAAGAAGAAAAAACTCTTGTCGCTTGAAATGCTCCAATACCCACAGATTTATATTATAAGCCAATCAGAGAGTCAGCTACTAGGATAGACATATATTGTTGACATTGATTCGAAGTTCAATCTCATTTTGTCATCTATGGACAAATGAAGTCAGTAAAGCAGTAACCTATACCCCATCTACGATGGCCAAGACAATTTTTATACAGGGTTGATTACATAGAGAACAAGCATTGGATGTTTCAATGCTAAAAGGAGGTTTATAAGCGATGTAAGTGCAATGAAGTAGATTACTACACAATTATATCGGATTCAGTGTTAGCAGTGCTACTAATTATTGGAAACGTGGAGATAAATCCGGGTCCGAGCAACATGGACTCAAGAGACAGCTGCGATGAGGGATTCAAGAAGGAGCTGAAGGACTATATGAAGGAAATGAGAGAGGACCGCCAAAATGTAAGTGTTCTCCTAAGAAAAGTAGCTGATGTGGACACACTAATTAACAAACACACGGAGGTCGAAAACAAATTGAGTAATGTAATCAAGGAGCAATGCATATTAAAGGCTACAGTAAGTAGAATGGAAAGTGAAAATAAAGTAAATAACATTGTAATTTACGGTATAGAGGAACACTATTATGAAAGAGCATTAGATACGTGCTATTTGGTGCTGGAGTTTCTTACAAGATATTTTGGGCTAAATTTGGAAGAAAGTGCTATAAATAATGCATACAGGGTGGGTCGAGGAAGAAATCGCCCGATCGTTGTGAAATTCAATAGCTTTTTTGTCAAAGAGCACATTATTATGAATGCGCAGCGACTCAGGATCAAGAATAAATATTGATAATGATTATACGAAGGAGATTAGGATACTAGAAAGAAATTAATAATACTAAAAGAGGCGAGGAAAAAGGTTTGAGAGCGGTTATGATAAAAGATAAATGGGAACATATTTGATATGGAATTCTTCAAGCAGCACAGCGTAGAAGATATAATGAAAGAAAATAATGAATATGGGCTAAATAAAAATATGACATATAGAAACAGATCTGCATCACCTCAACGAGCATGGAGGAGTAGAAGTATATCAAATGGCAGAAAATCTATAAGTTTGGAAAGGAGCGAGCAAGCAGGGGTTTCTACACGCAGGAGTGAGCTGGCGGAAAACAACGGTAGAAGATTATCTGGGCCATCCAAAGATGGGGATATTAGAGCCTTCTTTAGTAAGGCGGACATCGAGAACAACACTACTCATGAGGGAAGATATATTAACGAAGGGGGAAGACATCACGTGGAAACAGCTGACAAGCCAAGAGGACACGAAGGAGCCAGTGCTGAGGAGCAAATGGAGGGAGCAGCATGATTGGAGATATGAGGCGATCAAGAGGACAGGTGGAGTCTACTATGGGGAGATCCAGAAGTGTGTCGGCAGCTGAGGAGAGTGCTAGTAATGGGGATGTCTTAAGAGGTAAATTTTCAAATAGAGAAATTCTTAGAGCTAAAACAGATCAATCAAAACCAAGGTTATGCTAAATACAGATCATAATTATCAATTAAGGGGAAGGCATCAATATCAATTAAACTTCCCACCAATCAGAAAGAATAATATCTAGCTAGATGTGGGTAGTCATACGTTGAGAATATTGTTCAACAATGTGGAAGGCCTAAGAAATAAAATTGAAGGAAAAGAATTGGTTAATATATTAGGTAATAATGACTTGATATTACTAGTGGAAACGTGGCTTCCCAATAAATTTGTATTAAATATAAATGGTTACTGTTGCTGGTTGGTGGAAGGTTGTAGAAACCATAAATTTGGAAGGGAGCAAGGAGGAATAGCAGTAATTATTAAGGAGGAAGATATATGTAAGAAATTTATAAAAGAAAAATTCCTTCAAATAAATAAAGAAATAGCTATAAAAAAGCTCATGAACATTAATAACATAAAATTGCAAAAGCAATTAGGTTTATATCTTTTTTGGTTAAAAAATTAGAATGGATAGATTAAAGGAAATAGATGTGAACGAAAGTAATTAAGAAATATATAAATAAATAGTGAAACAATTGTTGTGTATGTGTATGTGTATGTGTATATATGGTTCTTTCTCTTTCTTGTTATAGATGTAAAATTATGCATGGAAGAAAGTAACAAGTGTAGATGTATGGAGAAATACGAGGAAAGTCAACATCCCTTAATAATAAACAAATACATGGAAAATAAAATACCGGAGAAGATTGCAAAATTAAAAAATAGAAGGAAGGAAGCATTAAGGAAAGTACAGTTACTGAGCTGACTAATAAATTCAAGTTTGGAAGGTATACTTTGTCTAGATTCACAGATAATAACATATTTGACTTAGTTAGAAATTATTTGGCTATCTTTTTTATTTCTAAATTTAATAGTTTTGAAGGTACGTCAAAAGAATATTATGAAATAAAATTAAGGAATGAAGGCTTACCTACGAGAGAGAGCTTGTATGAGCTGTATAAATACTTTTGTAAGGAAAGAGGTATGGAAGAAACTAGAATTAGAGATGATTTAGATACGCTAGCTGCACATTGCAGAGTGAAGAGGGAAGTACATCTTAGGAAGGTAAAGCAATACTGATGGTACCAATATTCTAGAATGAGTTGAGTCTTGCACAATAACTGAAAGCTAGTGCAAGACAAAACAAATATGTTAATAGGTAAAACGTAGAAATCGTATTTAAATAATAATATATCTTTGTGTAAAATTGTTGTATGTAATGTGTCTGTGATCTATTATATATAATAAACCAAACATAGAGAACAAATTAACAAAAATAAACGATGTTTGACTGGCATTGAATTTGAGATAAAATACATTTGATTCAGTGTATATTTTAAAAATATAACTGTTCATTCGGTTATTGAGGAAAATGAGAAATTGAGGTGAAATCGGCAAGAAAAAAATAACCAGTAATTAACCACTTAACCATATGAAAATAACCAGTTATTTTTGCTCATCCTGGCATCCCTAACAGAGACCCACAATACACAATTATTTATATCAATGTAGTGGTCTTTTATTGGCAAAATGCTGTTGACAGCATATAAATATCAATAAAATAAAGTAAATAAAATAATAATAATAATCATCAATAATCATCATCATCATCATCACCACCACCCTGAGCCATAGCCATATCGTCTAAAGTGTCATGTCTTAGATTTTTTTTTGTGGATTATTTTACGACACTTTATCAACATCTACAGTCATCTAGCATCTGATCATGTCTTAGGTTAGCAATATGGAATCAGTGCTGGTTTGGGTCATTATGAGACAAATTTTCTGAGACTTCGGCCATAATGGTAGCCACCCAGCATCATGATGAATTTGGTGAGCTACAGTGAGTAGTGAAATCCAGTTTCGAAAGTCAACTATAACAGCAGGGGAGACTATCATGCTAACTACATGTTACACCCATACTGGTTAAATAATAGTTCATCTCTGCTGAGAAATGTGACAGTGAAGCCAGTTTGCAGGAGGTTGGCTTTGGTTCTGTATAAGCTGTTGTGCCATGTATTTGCTTATCATTATTATTATTATTCTTATTACTGATGATGGCAAATAACTACAATAACGATCAGAGATTTCTCACAACCTCAAAAATGCAAACGACAAAAAATTACATCACAATAATTCTTCCTCTCTGTTTTGTACAATAAGAAAGTTTAAGTGTGAGATGTAATCTATACTAATAATAAATCTGTAGCCGAAATTTTTCTGATAATTTTCGATTTTCCAAAAATAATTGGTCCTAACATATATAATTAACCGCCCTGAAACTGAAAATCGCTTTTTTGAAATTTTTGTTTGTATGTCTGTCTGTCTGTCTGGATGTTTGTTATCTTTTCACGCGATAATGGCTGAACCGATTTATATGAAAATTGGAATATAAATTAAGTTCGTTGTAACTTAGAATTTAGGCTATATGGCATTCAAAATATTTTATTTAAAAGGGGGTTATAAGGGGGCTTGAATTAAATAAATCGAAATATCTCCCTTATTATTAATTTTCATGAAAAATATTACATAACAAAAGTTTCTTTAAAAATAATTTCCGATAAGTTTTATTCCATGCAAAATTTTGATAGGACTGATATTTAATGAGATAAATTAGTTTCAAAATTACAATAACAATGCCATCTAAGGCGGTGTAATGAAATAAAAAAGGGGCCTTGGACAACAACAATCGAAAGCTATGAAACATAGCCTACAGAGAATGTTTCTGTGTTTGTATGAAGTAATATCGGAAGCTAAATTAACCGATTTGTATAATTAATTATTAATTCACCATTGGAAAGTGTAGTTTCTCTAGATGGACATAATGCTATAATGTTATTACAGTAACTTGTGAGTGAATCGAGGACAGGTAAGATTAAAATAGCTTCTTATGCACAGAAAACTTGATAGGCTATTCTGTACATTCGTTTCCTGTATTTCCTAAAATAATTTTTATGACCAAATGAATGGTCTCTGGATCAAAATGATCGCATTTTAATTTGTTTAATACAATTTAAATTAAGTAACATAATAAACGATTTATCCTTCTATCAAACACGAATGTTCCCTGAACCAAATGTCCTATTTTAATTATGTAATTAGTTTATATTTATTTCTGACGGGTGCAGCGGAGCACACGGGTACGGCTAGTTCTAAAATATAATGAAATTATTTATTCAAGCTTACCTGTAAATTTCTGAATCTGAATACAAACCACAATGAACTGGTCAACAGACATCTGCTTATGGCTTTGTACATCACTCTTTGTAACCAGAAATTTCACAAATTCTGGAGAAAACCTGAACCCCATCTGCTGGAGAGCTGTGAATATACAAAATATTTATTATAACATAGCTAAGTGGCATTAATACTAATATATTTAATTATTTGATCCTCCTTTATCATATAGGTTAGAGGTTAAAAAAACAGAGGGGGAGAGGGAGAGGGAGGGAGGGAGGGGGAGAGAGGGAGGGAGGGAGAGGGAGCGAGAGAGAGAATTTAAATATAATTGTTTAAAATTTGTGGATATAGGTTGTTTTTCAATCAACATAAATGTGATACATTATAGTATTTTATACTGTTGTGCCCAAGGATTATGATAAGC
Source organism: Periplaneta americana (assembly GCA_025594305.2). NCBI lineage: Eukaryota > Metazoa > Arthropoda > Insecta > Blattodea > Blattidae > Periplaneta > Periplaneta americana. Next base: position 16,805,433 of record JAJSOF020000005.1, read on the forward strand.
AATCATAGCTTTGTTATGACCATAAGCAATATATTTTCACTTTATTTTAAAGCAATAAAATCGTACTTATTAAAAGATTCAAACATGCCTTTACAATGCGACAGAGCCCGCTTTCTGTTTTGACAGATTACAGAATACAGCTTTAGCACAGCACAGTCCAGTCCTTGAACATGCGTACGCTTACATTTTTATCACGAACTCAGTCTTAGCAACAGATGACTTATAACAAAAGATTATGCAGCGTCTCTCACGAGACATCAATTTCTATTGGTTACTGGTAAATCTAAAACAGAGGTTCAGTCATGAGAGTTCCTTAAATCTGTATTGTTCCAAGTGACGACTGGAAATGCCGATCTGAAATAATGGTTAAGAATCAGAAGCGTGGTGTTTAGTGAATGCAATACCGTCTTTTTAGAAGATTCGTGGGTAGAATAGCATCACTCTGTTACGTCACAAAGGACGCAGTTCGAGAATTTATAAATGGACATGAAAAGTCCAAAATGCGGTCATTAGTTATTGGTCAAGACAGCGGTCATGCAGTAGCAGTCGTAACTTCCCGACGCCGACGTACAGGAAATGGCATCACCTTTGAACAGCACCAGGGTTCGCCCTACTATCTACTGTAAGTAAAATCATCAGTTCAATCTTTAGACTTTTCATGTAACTAGTTCATCTTGGTACTTTAGAATTAACAGAAAATTTCATACTTTCTAAATCATTCAATCTCAATATTTAATAATTTATTTGTAGTAAATTGATATCTTGTTAATAAACTTAGTAATAGTGAATTTCTACACTTGTGATTATTCCAAAAGCCTGAGATTACATTCTAAGTAGGAATCCCTCCTATCCATAAGCAAGTACAGTTTATAGATCATATCAGAGAGTTTGGAAGTATAACGCAGTGTCTGATTCGTTTGTGTTATCTTGATAGAGATTGTAACTCACGATTATCTCAAAGACAAGCCATCCGCCCTTGTTGTGGCAAGTGGCACGACAAATTACTGATGTCAGATATGACAGAGCTCAACAATAAATTTTGGTGTCAGATATGGTATAATAAATACTGGTGTCAGAAATAGTACAACAAAAATTGGTGTCAGAAATGGGCATAACAATACTGTTGTTTACAAAAGTATTCACATTATATTGTGTAATGCCATAATGAAATGAACTGTTCTAACTAGGAGGGCACACAATGTATTTCATCCTTCCTTCATCTATTGGCACCACACTACTTGAGCAGGTTTCACTAAGGAAGGAGTCATTTCAACACTTCGTTTGGATTCTTTTTTCCATTGCCTTTGTGGTAAATGAAGAGAACAGACCTCACAGTTTTTAGATACTTATCTATTATTTGCTTTTCTGTCCTAACTAGTATTCAGAAATTGGCATTATTTTTACTATAAAGCTTTTAAAAATGCCTACACACTTAAATGATAACCAACAGCATATACACGTAATCAATGTTGGCAACCCTCCTGTTTGAAACTATGCTACGGAAAATTAAAAATGAATTATTTCGTCAGCAAATATACTCTGACTGTGTTGCACATTTAGTAACTGTTACAAATGATTTATTTTCATCACATCTAACATTAAAATATATCCAAACAATAAAAGTATCATTGGGACATTTGGGTGGCAACACTGGTCGCAAAAGTTTCAACAAAACCGATATCAAAAATGCTGCGGCTGCAACCCTGAGAACCCTGTTCACACGTCGCAACTTCTAAGCTGCGCACAGCATGAAAAAGTAGCAGGCAGCAGGTTCGGCAGCTGCTACTTTTCAGGTTGCACCGTTGTTCACACGTTGCAGTATGAAAGTTGCGCAGTTTTTTGTGCTGCAGCGCTCCAAAAGTAGCGAGGTGTGACCATAACTTATGCTGTCGAAAGTATATGTCTTGTATAAAAGTGCGTGGTAGCTCTACATTTTGCATATAATCAAAACACAGGCCCATAGCCTCTTTGTTTTCTTGGGATTTTTTGGGCCTCCTGTAATGCATTATAGAGTTTTTGGTGAGTCATTTAAGCCATCTTAACTGCATCATTTAAGATCTTAGATTTTGTCTTCAAATTTAACTGTTGACATGAGAAGCAACTGTCAGTCTGTGGCCTTCCAAATCTACGATTATAATTTTCTTTGAATATTTTATTGTAATATTTGTATTTGACCATGGATGTAGGATATTTTTTTAAATATGTTGTACAGTAATCGAACATTAAGTTCAGTTACGTTCAGTTCTCCCAACCCCAAGCATCTGCTCATCTTGATAAGACTGATATTCTAACGAGATATTAATAAAAACAACCTAAAAGTGCTATTGAATGAGACTTCTATGCTTCTCTGTCTTCAAGAATTTATATCTTAAAACGAAAATAAAGTACCTTCCTGCCTTGTACAAAGCTGAAAAGTCCTATGTTACATCAAGTTTGTGGTCTAAATTTAAATCAACTTTGAAAAGAATGGATTTATAGTGAAGGAGGAAAATAATTACAGCTATAATATTTGTTTAGAACTATAGAGGCTATTCAGTATGATGGCATTTCATATGACATAAAGTACCGATGAAATGAGAATGGCAGGTAGGAGATACAGGAAAACTTTCATCACAGCTGCAATGACTAGTATCTTAAGGTTTTCAGCTCAAATAAAGACTTAACACTCTTACCTTGTGAAAGTTCTGCTTCTTCAATATGACCTGAGTTATCTCGGTCATATGTTCTGAAAGTGGCCAGCCACTGATTTATGTAATTGTACAGCTGTTGAAACTCATTCACATCAATTGTGCCACTCCGATCTCTATCAAACATACCTGAAATGTAAATAAAATAAAATGAGTTTCTATTTATATGACAATTAAGAAAGAACATACCGGTACATTAGACTAACATTAACCAAGTTAGAATCTCAATTTGAAGCCTCATAAAAGAGTTAATAAACAACAATTTTAATATCTATAATGTCTGAATGAATTAGTTTTCAGTACATTATATATAGGATGTAAGAAAAATGCTGCCCCAAAACAGAGCCCGACAAGAGGAGGGTACTCCACTGTTAAATGAAGGATACCAAGTGCAATTCTGCGATCTATAGTTTCAGAGGTATTTGGGGAAATGCATACAGGTCAAATAGGGTAACTCCCAGTGCCAAAGCTAAGATATACTCGTAAATCCTGGGTAGGCTGAAAAAATCTGCCTTTATGTTAAATGAAAAATACAGAGTGATTTATATAGAACTGACACATTTCTTTCTTTAATTATTCCGTTGGAAATTCATTCAATGACCCAATTTTAGCACCAAATTAAGCAGAATGTTCTGGAGTTTCGATTCCTTGTCACTAGATGTGCAGATGTTTATGTTTTATTCCTATTGTTGGCAGCTGTTTTCGACATTTTGTGTCAACGTGAAAATGCAGTACACATTAAATCAACGACTCTTCCTTGTGAAGTAATACTGGATTACGAATTCAATTACAGCTACTCAAAGAGCATACCAGAGCAAATTTGGTGTTCGCAATCCTCCCAAAAGAAACACAATACTGGGACTGGTAAACAAATTGGAAGCAACTGGATCTCTGGTGATTGAAAAGGGCAAGCATCGTTCATCTAGGCTTTCCATGGTTGTTGTTGACGTAAGAGCACGACTGGAGCAGTCACCCAAAAAATCATTAAGACGTTTGTCGCAGGAGACAGGGTACACCTACTCAATGTGTCAGAGAGCTGCGAAAAGTGCAGGCCTAAAACCAAGTTTCTTTGACGACCGAATAATTTCCAGGAACCTGTGGCCACCGAGATCTCCGGATTTGACAACGTCGGACTTCTTTCTATGGGGTTACTTAAAAGCCACACGTCCCCAGACATTGGACGATCTGAAGCACAACATCACACAGGAGATTCAAACTATTGACAACAGAGTCCTCCAATGAGTGGCCAGTAACATGGAACGACGTGTTGAGTTGTGCCTTACGCAGGATGGAGGACATTTTCAACATTTGCTATAGAGGTAAATAATCTCCCAAAATTCCTCTACATTTTAGGTATAATAAGTTGTCGCTAGCACAATTAGTTTTGAAACAATTAATGAAAGAAATGTGTCAGTTCTATATAAATCACTCTGTACATGATAGCAATTCAGTTATATTCAAAATCAATTTTATTCTTCGTGATTTTGGCGAATGAAGTGGTCAGGTGTGTATCAAGCAAAAAATGATTTCCTAAGAGAAATATAAAATATAGAAATATTTTTCGGTGTGATACTAGTCTAAGAATTTTATCACGACTGAGTACAAAGATCCTTTCATAAAGACATACCTCCCTTGTTACAAGTGAGTGAATTTCCACTAGGGCGAAGTTCAAATGAAATGACAAGAAAGCATCTCATTATAACCACAGGTATTCAAACATTCAAGTACCAGTTTTCTTAAACAGACAAACGATATTAGAAATGACTGCGATACACAAATAGTGGCAGTATGTATGTAAAAATCAATTAGGCCTATACACATCTACTTAAACCATGCAATTTATAAATTATAAAACGTCTTGTTAAAGTTATAAAGTGCACATTTTGTGTGCAATCCAGAAAAGAATGCATAGTGAAGTTATGCTTGCATGTATTTTAATTAATACTTAAAAAAACTATACATTGTAATATCACTCACAAAATGATGAAGGAAATGAACTATTGAAAATAGTATAAAAAGCATAATTTTTAAATTTTGTTTCTTGCTTTGCCTAACAGAGACCTCTGCAGGGGATCAGATACCCAGAGTAGTGCAATCAGCTAGTCAACCGATATTGTTATTCCATTTCAACACGCTTGGGATAGGAACATTTAAAGTAAAACTCAATTTAGACCAGTATCCATGGCCCTTAAAAGTAAAAATATTTTACTCTGATTTAAGGTACAACTGTATATGGCAAATAGCGCACACTGGCATAACAATGGCTGATTTGTCGGCATTTCTGGTGCAAAGGATTGCAGTACTCTGAATATCCACGGACTCTGACATGGCATCGTTCTGCAAACATCTGCAGTCATAACAGGGATACTGGATTGCAAAGAAACCTATCTGAAAAGGCTGAGGATTTTGTGGGGCAAGGACAATCAGCCAGTAATTTTGCCTAAGTTGGGACTCTTCTACATGCTGTGCTGTTAAGTCCTGGTAACTACTAGATCGAGGATGACAAACTAATTTTACTTGCTCAATAAAATGCAATAGACAGAGTGAGTAAAAAGCATGGAACAATGCTTGTAACGTTCTTATTTCTAATTTTATGAAGAAACTATTTATACAATTTCTACATTGTCATCAAAAGAGGTAATTTTTACAAAACAATAGTTTATAATTGGCAAAATAAAATTTGATTTTGTACGTACTGAGACCTGAAGAATCCAAAAATGGGGAAAGAAGTACAGCTGTCAAAAAAAAAAGTGGCCGCACTCGTGAACAGCAAATATTTTCAAAGTCCACTTCGGGTCGCGGCGATGTTACACGATGCATGTGCTTGTACAAGCAGTTCCCGAACTATGAAAGTGTTCCATGTCTGCGCCTCGTAGGCCAGCGGTAGAGTGCTTGTTTAATGATTCAAAGGTTGTGGGTTCGGGCCTTCTTCAAGTTTTCATTTTATTTTTTAATCGTTTTTTAGAGATGTAAATGATATTCAAATTAGCATTTATATCCAGTTATCGTTCTTTATGGATATCACGTTATTTATATTTTGTTATCGTTCTTTAGAGATATGAATAAAATTCAAATCATCATTTGTATTCTGTTATCGTTTTATAACGATATGAATAATAATTATTATTATTGTATCTCCAATGGTGGTTAGCCCTATTTTACATATGTATGTTAGGGCTATAGTTTCATACACAAAAAAGATAAGCATAAAGAGAAATAGAAAAGAAAATTAAATTAGCTTACGCGATGTAAACAAAACATAAACAAACCGTAAATTAGGCATTGCGATTGCAAAATAAATATCAGGTATCAATTTGAAACATACAAAAACATTAACAACACACATACGTAACACTTCTATAACACAAATATGCAGCTTTCCGTACCATACATCATAAATTAATACACAATAGTCACACAAACACAATCAAACTATAATTACGACATTGTGACGACAGCAAGCATCAGATAACTGACTCACATACATAACAAATCAAGCATCCGTTACAACACATACACTTCAACATAGTAACCACACTTTTAAAAGTTACAAATTTGGCTCCAAGAAGAATAAATAGGACACTGTTACTAATTACTATTCTTCTACAATTTCTTAAATACATCTATAATAAATCTGTGAAATTCCGATATGAATAATATTCACGTTTTTATATTGTTATCGTTCTTTAGCGATATAGATAATATTCAAGTTATCATTTATATTCTGTTTTCCTTCATTAGCATTATAAAATAATATTCAAGTTATTTATATTGTTATTGTTCTTTCGCAATATAAATAATCTGTATTTTATGTAAGTAATTATTATAACACAAATAACCATTTTTCTTTGTAAAATAGGTTATTTTATTTAGATAATTAAATAAGTATTATATAATATCTTGTATTAATTAAACAAACCGATATTTATCATTTATATTCTGTTATCGTTCTTTAGTGATACTGTATAAATAATATTCAAGTTATTTATATTGTAATCGTTCTTTAGCGATATAAATAACATAAATTTAATATTAGGTTTGGAAAAATCCTGTTGCATAATACTGGTATTAGTTTTTCTTTTTGTATTATTACATTATACTATCTTGAACCACAATAAAATGGAAAGGAGTAACGAGGAATTGAACCTGAGACGTTGACATCTAAATTTCGACGTTCGTCCGCTGAGCTACGAGGGCAAAAGTGTGGAAACAATTTCGGAAAAATTGGCCCAATCACACTCCAAGATTTTCTGATGATTCGTAGAAGCTAGTCCAGGATGCGGGGGGCAAAGGCTAATTGAGATTTCCCGGTCTCTGATCGGGTCAAACATCCTGATAGAATTAATATTTAACCCTTGCCGTGACTTTCGGTGAAGTCCGGAGGGCCCAATTAGTCAAATCCACTCTCCTCATCTCCACGCTTGGGTCCCCTGGAATTTAATAAGATGCGAAAGAGATAGTGGTGTGTGGAAAGCAACGGGATGCTACCGCATTTAGGCCTATCCTTCCCAAGAAAAACTGCAAACATGAACAAAGGAAGCTTTTAATAGAAGAAGAAGAAGGATCTTCTGCGGACCTCTGGAAAAAGAACTAAGGAAGACTAGTGAAGTGCTTTGTGTGGAGTGTGGCATTGTATGGGGAAGGAACATGGACATTACGACGAAATGAAGAGAAACGAATTGAAGCATTTGAAATGTGGATGTGAAGAACGGTGCGTGTGAAGTGGACAAACAGAATAAGAAATAAAATTGTGTTTGAAAAAGTGAGTGAAGAAAGAATGATGCTGAAACTGATTAGAAAGAGAAAAAGGAATTTGTTGGGTCTCTGGTTGAAAAGAATAATAGACGACATTAGGATATGTGGATCATATGTGGAGACTAAGAGGAAGGCAGAAAATAGGAAAGGTTGGAGATTGCTGGGTTTGCAATGAAAGACCTGCCCATGGACAGAACACTTATGTATGTGGGTATGTTCAGAATTCCTGGAATATCGTGTCTAAGAACAGTCGCTATTTGCAAAGATTAGTTGATTCCATGCCCACTCGACTGCAAGATGATCGAGATAAGAAAAGATAGACTAAATATTGAATTGTGGCTTTTTGTTTTGTTTTTTGAACGCTTAATTGTTTGAATGTTTTAAGGCCGACGCCAGTAAATTTGTTTTGTTTATGCCACGAAAGATATTTTTATTGAGAATAAAATCTTTTTTCTTTCCATTTGCAGCCACAATATCATAATGATAAAGTCGTGGCATAATATATTAATGAACCTGATGTTAATTACTAAAATAATCGTAAAAGAGAAAGGAGCCATTATGTATAGTTTGTCTCTCTCAAAAACATAACAAAAAAGAACATAAAAAGCACGAGGTTGTAGTCGAATGCAGGACCTCATGAATAAGAGGCCTGAACGCTACCATTACGCTATCGAATCACAGAGAGAATACTTCAATTATAACTGTAGATACCAGGCAACGTGGTCCAACAACATGTAACATCGCCTGTCTCCGAATTATAGCGTAGATACCCGAAGGGAACTTTGTTTCAGGAGAGCGGCCACTTTTTCTTTTGACAGCTGTACATGATGCCATTTAAAAAACAGTCTCATTGGCACACCCTTTATATATGAAAAGCAAAGTATTTGAGAACATGTTCAAAATGTTCCTTCTTTGATACCCTACAACTTTTTGTATAAATACAGTAATTTCTTCATAAAATTAGAAATAAGAAAGTTATAAGCATTGTTCCATACTTCTCACTCATCCTGTGTTATGAACTTATAAATGACTGATATGAACTAAATAAACAGTAGAAGAATAAAGTAAGTCATTACTAATTAAACCAAATGCTTGCCACATTCAATATCAAAGTGATGTAACAAAATATTGCATGTCCACTGGTATGGAGTAACGGTTAGCATGTCTGACAGTGAAATGAGTGGGCCCAGGTTAGTACCTGATTGAAAAGTTATCTGGTTGAGGTTTTTTCCAGGGTTTTCCCTCAACCCAATAAGAGCAAATGTTGGGTAACTTTCGGCACTGAACTCTAGACTTATTTCACTGCCATTATTACCTTCATCTCATTCAGATGCTACATAACCTTAGCAGTTGATAAAGCATCGTAAAATGACCAATTTAAGTTATATAAAAAAACATTGCATGCGAAATGAAGCTATTATGTAGGCTAGTAATGTAAAACAAAATTAATTGGACTGAGAAAGAAACTTACTAATCATTAAGTAACAAGCAGTGTCACTGAAATTCTTTCCTTGGCCATTTATAAGAGCACCCTGGAGTTCTTTGGCAGATATGCGTCCTGATCGATCTCTATCCACTGCAGCAAACCACTGCTGCACTTCAGGACTCACTCCAGGAGGCCCACCTGGATAGCCTCCCATCTGTGCACCAGGATATCCTCCCATCTGCTGTGGCTGTGCACCAGGGTAACCACCCATTTGTTGTGGTTGGCCAGCATAACCTGACCCTGGTCGGCTCCCAGGATATCCAGAAACTGCCTGTTGGACCCCTGGATAGCCTGCTCCTGGATAACCGCCTTGCTGTGCTCCAGGATAACCTTGCTGCCCAGCATATCCACCACCAGCATAACTCAAATTCTGCAACAAGAAATTAATTTCAGATAAACAAGTCAGTTTTCATTATAGTATCCATTTTATTTACTGTTTACCTTTTCTTTTATCTGACAAGAGGAATGTATCATGATGGACAAAGAGATTGTTGAAATTATTAAGTCCTAATGCATGGTTCACATGAGCTATTAGATACCCTCCACAAAACTGGCTTCATTTATACACACCGACAGATCCTTGATCTCCAGAGAACAAGGTGCCGGTGCAGGTGTTACGTGCTGTCTCTTCTCACTTTATAGATCTCTTGGGTATGGAACAACAAGTTTTGATGGAGAAACCATTGCAATAAGTGAAAGTCTCAGGAATCTTCTATGCCACATCAGTAAATTTAAAAATGCAGTTATATTGTCAGACTCCAAAGCAGCTATTCTATCAATAGTCTCTAAACACACACCTTCATCTCAAACAGCAGAAATAACTAAAATGCTCTCTCAATTAATATCACTCAATAAAAGAATTGTATTCCATTGGATACCATCCCATTGTAGAATCCTGGGAAACGAGAATGCGGATGCTTTAGCAAAGAAGGGCAGCACTGCTACTTACAGACCTGTTACTAAATCTACATAATACTCTGTGAAAAGATTTATTAAATCTACATACTTAGACTTCAACAAACAAAATTTGATAACTCAATCCCATGGGAAAAAATGGAACTCTCTGCATCAAAATCCACAGTTAATTCCCGATTTACCACGAAAATCGTCTGTAGCTGCATTTAGATTGGCAACAGGCCATGATTGTTTGGCCAAACACCTGCATAGAATTGGAATATATCAGTCCCTTAACTGTCCATTGTGCAACTCAAACCAAGAAATGGATTCGGAACACCTCAAAATCTGTGCTTCAGTGGCTGGTCATGATAATATCTTTGAAAAATATTGAAGTGCAAGAGGTCAAATGACTTTATTGTCAAACGCCTGGCATTAGAAAACAACAACAACAACAACATGAGCTATGGCAAGTCAGATAACGATAGTTTAACGTTTGCTTGTTTCAAACTGCAGTATTTACTGATCACTGCAAGATACATATGCAGTGGCGGCTCATGAATTGTGGATTGGGAGAGCTGCAGTAGATTTCGGTACATACAAATTTCACTTCTTGATACCATTACTAATAAGTATAGGACAACAATAAATGCACTATATATCGAAAAACCAAAACTTCCTGACTTAGTTGGGAGATGTCTGAGGGACCATTTGCTAATCCTTAAGAAAAACTAATACCATCAATTTCAGTCTGAATTTCAGATTGGCAGACACTCAACTTACAATCTACCAGTTCATTCTGAATTGTCTTAGAATAACCTTAAACAGTGGCATGTTCCAAATGATTTTTGAGAGGCTCGTTTAGATTACTCACGAACTGTAGCAACCCACGAAACACATCAGGGTTCTTCGAATCGTTTTTTCATCATGTCCTGTAAGGGGAAGTTCATATTGGCCACAAAATTTGATACAATCAATATTTTTTTTAAATAATTTCACGATTTTTTCTCACTTCTTGATTATGTTTGAGAATGTTTCTTCTGTCCGTTTCACTTAATTGCACAGCAGTATGAGTTGCGTAACATAGCCAATGAAACAACATTTTTCAGGTGAGACTGCGAAGATTCATGCATTTTGCTTTTTAGGGGCAAATGTCCTAAATCTGTCACACCACTCCTAGTCCATGCAGCATCACCACCGAAGAGGAGGCAAGGAAAACAAAATACAGATTTTTTTTTGTTCACATCCACGTAACCACAAATGCTTAGCGTAAATTTCATTGTTATACTTCCTTACATATATGCACTATTGTGGCTGGATGAAGCTTAAGTAAGATTTAAGCCGGGTAACGGATGACGCTTTAATTTCACTTCATTACATCAATATTCTCCGCAAGGAAAAGTTGAGAAAAATAAAATTAATATTCTGTAATTCACACACACTCATGCTTGCACATTTGCACTGGTTAAGTTACGGTATTAAGACGTCACACCAAAGCAACACTCAGATATACTGATGGTCAACAATTTTCTAAAACTGGAAAAGAAGTCTCTTTCGTATTTTACGTGCTATATCAAAAGGATTCTACTCGTGCAATCATTTTGAGTTAAGACAAATATTAGGTTCTGCTGGAGGATGGATATATACATAATAATAAGGCAAAAGAGAATATTAATTTCGTTATATTAACTCGATAAGATTCTACAACAATAAGTATGTAAAAAGAAAATAAAAATTTTGTCATTAAGTTTCAAGGGACTAGAGAATCCATTTGATGCAGCATTACAATAGCAGTGTGGGAGGGGAGGAAAGATCCCTTGTGGCCTGGCTCTGCAAGCCACTGCAGCGAGATACGGGTTTTAAACAGTGGCAGTTTCCCTCTGCTTCCCTTTACCTCTCTACCCCCTGACCTAGCAAGACACACTCTCTATGAGCTGACCACCCTGCAGATCCCAAGACGACTTTGACTGCAGTGTCAATTCGAATACAGTCGACGTGCAAAAAGATTATGCATAAGATAATAGTACATATTCCCGGCCAGATGAAATATAAAGCAATTTACCAATAAAAGCTGTAACAATTCTTCTACAAATTAAAATAAATATTATTTTTATTTTCCTGTCAAAGCAGGGAGTGCTGCAGCTCCGCAGCTCTTATGGACGAGCCACCCTGTATATACGTAGACCTATTAGCTCTGTGGTAGAACACATAACTATCAAACATTGTGTGTGTCAGAGTTCGAATCCCACAACTGTTTTTTTTTTTTTGGCTTGAATAAGGCTTTCTTGAGTAATCCTTACTTTTCTGTATATAGGAAATATTTTATATACAGTAGAACCTCTATTATCAGTGGTAATGAAAGGGGTGAATTGAATGGTTAATCGAAAAAATCGGATTATCCATACCGATACCATAAAAGATTTTCATAAATTAAGTGCATAATATATAAGTAGGTCTAATTTTCTCCATGGTCTTGTGTTTAACATGCTAGTTAAAGGATCAGAAGTTAACTAATTTAAGTCCGGTTTTAAGGGTCAAGGGAACGCCTTATGATGGATGTCCACTGTCTGAATATATAGGAATAGAGATCTCGTGTTGTAGATTTACATTGATACTCTACTTTATACACTTTATTTTAGTTTTATTAAATCGCGCACAGCTGTAATGCCAATCTCATATTCTGATTCGACATGGAATAAAGTTTCTGCTTTCGCAACCTCTAAATTATTTTCGCTTTTTTCATAACACAAGTTATACAGTACGGTCACTTCAACAGTAGGACAAGGACTGAATGGTACACGGATTTTACAATTTTGTGGAAGTTCTTGGGGTCATTACATTGAAAGCAGGTAATGACTAATTTATAAGTTGGGAAAAACAACCCCCCTCTTCCCCCAACAAGTAACTCTATAGGACTTCATATTTTGTTCTTCAGCGAAAAAAGAGAGAGAGAGAGAGAGTGAAAGAGAGACAGTCGGATAATTCACCGATTTTCACTCAGGGAGTAATTTCTTTAAGGTAAATAAAATATTTCCTATATATATATATATATATATATATATATATATATATATATATATATCTGTGCTTCAGTGGCTGACCATGATATCTTTGAAAAATATTGGAGTACAAGAGGTCAAATGACTTTGTCAAACACCTGGCATTAGAAAAAAAACACACACATGCGCACGCACGCACGCACGCACACACACACACACACACACACGAGATATCGGAAATTGTGTATCTTTATAATGATCCTATATACATAAAAAATCAAGCTAAAAAGTGTGTAAGACTGAGTGGCACAACATCACCAGAATTGTTCATTGCAATACTTCAAGAAGTTTTAAAAAATTTAGACCGGAAGGAAAAAGGAATAAAAATAAATGAACAATATTTAAGTTATCTTTGATTCGTGGATCCAATAATTATGTACAGAAAGCTTGAAAGCAGAATTAAATATAAAGTTCAATGGCAAAGGAAGCTTTTGACAGAAAAAGGAGAAGGGGCCCATTTTTCCAAAAGCCAAAGTTCAGAACGCGATTTAATTCCTAATTCCAGTTTTCCGAATAGGCTACGATTTTCCGAAGTCAATTTTTTCGAATGCTATTATTTTTAGTTCTGAATAAGATTTCGAAAATATGACAATTTTTACAGAATACTAAAGATTTATTTAAAAAAAAAATATGATAATTTTTACAGAATAGAAAACATTTATTTAAAAAAATATATAATGAAAATTTTTACAGAATACAAAAGATTTATTTCAAAAAATATAATGAAAATTTTTACAGAATACAAAAGATTTATTTCAGAAAATATAATGAAACTTTTTACAGAATACAAAAAATTTATTTCAGAAAATACAATGAAAATTTTTACTGAATACAAAAGATTGATTTAAAAAATATATAATGAAAATTTTTACAGAATACAAAAGATTTATTTTAAAAAATATAATGAAAATTTTTACAGAATATAAAATATTTATTTCAGAAAATATGACGATATTTACAGAATACAAAAGATTTATTTCAGAAAATAGGCTACAATGGAAATGTTTACAGAATACAGATTACACTTGGGGTTCTGTAAGAAGGGAGAATTACTGCGTAACAACAGACACCATCGTGCCCGTACAGCAATTGCCAACCTGATAAGAAATAGAGGATGGGAAGTACATGATGAGATTCATTGTGTGTCTGAAGATGATTCTCATAGAAGAGTCGATATAATTGCCATCAATAGAAGAACCCAGAAAGTGATGGTCTTAGACCCTATGATTTGCTTTGAACGAGACACAAATCAAGCACTGTAGATAAATGATGACAAGCGAGCTAAATATGTACCTTGTCTTCCATACCTCAGTGAAAAATATGGCATTTCGCTTTACAACTGGGATGTTACAGGCTTACTATTTGGAGCGAGGGGTTGTTTACAAAAATTTACATGTAATATCCTTAAATCCTTTAAAATTCTCTTTTATGAGGTTCAGAAGATTATAATGGAAATTCTGAAGGCCTCTCCAAATGCTACACTATCATCTATATGTTAACACGTAAATTTTTGTTTTGATGTACAAATCGAGTCATTATTTTGCTCGTTTCATTTCCCTTTATCTTCTATGTTTGTTAATTCCGGATCCCAGTGGTCAACCTCACTTGAGGACGGATGATTTGCAATAAATATTAGTAGTTCAGAATACATAATGATAATTTTTACACACTACAAAAGATATATTGCAGATATGTAATTGCATAAGTGTCTTTACAGGATGAATGATGTCCAAGTGTCCAAAGGTAGTCCATGCACCTCTTCTGGTCTTTGTACGTTAGTATTCTGCTACAATTCCTGCAATTCTCGCCTGCAGATTCCTCCACTATTTTTTGGCTCCCCTCGTACAGCATGACCCATAAAAAATTCTCGGATCATGGTATCGGTGTCTCTTTCCTCCTTCTGGAATTCTGACAAAACTGTGTAGAAATTGGGATGGCGTTTACCAACAACAACTTGAAAACGATTGTGGAAAGCTTCAGTTATATTATTCGTCCGGTGCTCGTTACATGTTGTTGCATCATGTTGATTCCAATGGACGAGATATCGTGCTAGAATCGCATACCTCTTCCCTTTTCAGGAAATATATGTCACTTGGAATTAGTCCAGAACTGACTCCATCGCCTGCGGCATCCCATAATTCCAGAAAACAATCCTCAATATCAGCAGGAGGCACAAAAGCCAGCAAAAGCAATATATGAGTCTCATTTTTAATTGTGCGATCATTGGGTCTATTGCATTGGGCCTGTATTCTCCGGTACACTGTCTGTCCTAGATGGAAGAAGCAACACGATACACTTACCGGATGTTGTTACACATGCATTTCATAGTAAAATTTCCATTTGTAATAATCACAAATGTTTATTCTTGAAAACCGGTTTTATTAAAAAAAAATTATCCCCCTGCGTGAGAAAAATCCTAATAACTAACCAACCAACTATTCGAAAATTTGGTTTCGAAATAATTACATTTGGAAAGTAGAATTTGGAAATCTGGTTTCGGATTTTTGCATTTCGGGAAGAAGTACATTCAGAATCAGTCCCTATCCTGAGCAAGATTAATCCAGTCCCGCCATCATATCCCACTTCCCTCAAATCCATTTTAAAATTATCCTCCCATCTACGTCTCAGCCTCCCCAAGGTCTTTTTCACTCCGGCCTCCCAACTAACACTCTGTATGAATTTCTGGATTCATCCATATGTGCTACATGCCCTCCCATCTCAAGCATTGGATTTAATGTTCCTAATTGAAGATCTCCCTTGAATAAGGGTATAAAAAATCACGTTTCAGGAGAAGGAAAATAATTTCAGGGGCATATATCGTTAGAGCTATATTTACTAGAAGCACCATTTGATTAATCAAGGATTCAAGTTTATTCAGCTATTGGATGCATTCATTTATTGTTATAAACAAAGGCTTCAAAATTACTTTTTCCACCGAAGTCACATATTTCATTAATTTGAGGTTACACTCTTTTTCAAGGGAGATCTTCAATTATGTCAGGTCAAGAATACAACGTGTGCAGTTCTAAGTTGTGTAACTTTCTCCAAATACTGAAATGTACTTGATAAATTAAAAGCACAGAAACTCCACTTCGTGACTATTTTAAAATCACTCGGATAACTTATAAACTTAAAGCGCACATTTAAAAACATTATGCGAATGTTATGGTTGTTATAATCTCGCCCACCCATCCTAAATAATAACTCCTTTACACAGTAATTTCGCAAAATGAGACAGATTCCAGTACAATCTTGTGTGCTATGATATCAATTTTTCAGTGCTACCAATGTATGCAGAGGATGTCACAATGTGAACCTATGCATTGTATTTCTGGTCCAGGGAAAAACTCGTCTTTCACGAATGTACTTTTGCACTTTCTTTCAGATGTTACTACCACTCCTATTTAGGTTAGTCATCGACGACCGTAGCAGAAGATCATGCAAGTTACGTGAAGAACAATGTTTCCTTTGTTGTGATGGTAACAAAGTTAATGAAGAAAAGTGCCTTCTTTAATGTTATACATAAAATTATACACTATATCTAAGTAAGTTGTGTGCTGCGAAGGTAGTGTAATGTATAATGATGATGTTAAGTCCTTGCGTACTGTTATAGCCATTCGAAATGGCATTCCCTAGCTTGTCATTAATAACTGTCGTACAACTAGCTCGCCTATTACAATGAACAGGAAGGTAACATTTGCTAGTGAAAATATGAATCGATTTTAGATGCTAATAAAACTTAAAAATATACTTACTTGCCAAATATGCATGTACGGACTAATATACCAGTAATCATACAGTCAATGACACAAACACAATTAATGACCACTTAAAACTTCTCTTGGTAATTATGTAGTAAGCATCAATCAGGTTGCCATCTTCCTGCGATAGAGGTCCAGGACACACACTTTCCCATTAGTGTGTGAAGAGGCTGACAATTTGTCAATCATAAGAAAACCTTAAAAATTTAATTAAAACATATGTGCGTGCATATGAAGAGAGACCAGTTTTCGGGTATTGAGTTATTGTTATTTTTTAAATCTACAATATTAGTTTAACATGTGTATGGAAAGAATTACAGCAGAACCTCTATTATCCATGGTAATGAAGGGGATGAGTGAATAGTCAATCGATTTTTTTAATTTTAGTATTATTATTTATTTCATTCATGTGTGATTCGAACAGATCAGTTTAAATGTGTGAATTTAGGCCTTTATAAAATAAACGGAGACAAATTGAGACTGAAAATCTGGACGTTCTGGTTGATAAAGAGATGCCAGAAAAAACACTACACTACATTTTCACTTATTTGGAAAATAAAGGTCTAAATAAAACATGTCAATGAAACAGAAAATAGCATAATCAGCGTAAGTGATGTACATAACCACAGTTATGAATGTAAATAAGTTATAATAAATTTAGAAATCTCTATACTGAAGAATAGGTTTTTCTTTAATAAGAATATGGCTTCATTTTACACGTCTTATATTTCTTAAATCCATTACAGTAGAACCTTGATTATCCATCACCCTATTAACCTATTTTTTTACCTTAGGGGATGATATTTAAAAAAATATCCAAAATGTTTAATCTAAATTGTGGTTGTAGAAAGTAACGTTCATTTTGGGTTTTAAAGCTCCATGTCGAAAAGTTAAAAATTTTTTAAACTTTCAACTTCCCCCCTCCCTTTCCTCTCCTCTTCACTCTCTTAGGGGGTGAAATTTGAAAAACCCTCAAAAGTCTAAACGAATTCTAGAAAAGAGCCTTTGTTAAATTTTAAGGCTACATGTCTGTTGGTTCAAAAGATATAAAAGTGAATTTTGGCATTTCTCCCTCCCCTTTTCCACCCCTTAATGTTTGTATTTCGAAAAACTCCGTCTTATTTCTTGACTAGGGATTAAAAGAAACTTACACACAAGAAGGAGATACGATGATGAGTCAGTCTGTTGATCATAAAATAGCTTATAGTAATGAGGAAAATATTATGCAGCGGGAACTGGTCCCTTTTCGCCTTCGAACACAAAACCGTAAAAAAACGGTAATAGTCAAATTTCACCCCTTTTTCTTAATTAACAATTTATTCGAAAACTGTGGGCTGGGAACTGGTCCCTTTTCATATGCACGCACACACATATATTTGGTAATACATGTGCCCTGGACCACTATTGCGGAAAGATGGCCTGGCCAGTGCTTTCTGCATAATTATTCTGCACTTGTTTATGGTTTCTTCTTGTTGATGCCTTTATGAGCGGTACTGTTGTGTCAAAAAGAGTGTGCATTCTGAAATTTAGTTGCGTATTGAGAATGTGTTCTACATATGTTTTTGTAAGTCTATATATTTTGCACTGTTCTAGTTTGTTCAGTTTCTGACTTTTCGATTCTATGTGTAGGATTTTAGGCATTTTTAAACACAAATGAGTACAATTTTCAGCCACTTTTTATATGTTCTGGAGGCTTGGCTTGGGACATTGCATAGCGAGGATGATTGTGGAATATGGTGTAATGATGATGAGGGGAAACGAGAGAACCCCGAGAAAACCAAGGTTTTTTCATGTCTGTTTCTATGTTGCTGTAGCTGTAGCTGGTGTTGATGTGTTCTGCGTAGGTGGAAGTATTGTGTGATTCGGTTATGGCTGTGACGTGTTCCTGGTAGGCTATCGTGTTTGTCCAATGTTTTAATCGTTACTGGTACACTACATGTTAATTTGTAAACTTCCATTAAGTTGTATTAATCATTTGTTTGTCTTAGATGTTTTTGTAGAGTCTTTTGTGTTCTGTATCCAATTTTGTATTTCAATTTCCTGAAAGAAGATGCAATTTTGTGTTTTTTTTTATTTTCATATGTTGGTATGATGTATTTTTTGTGTTCTTGTGTTTGTTCTTGTGATTAGGTTCATGTTTTGTCTTTTTACGTCTACTATGGGGATTACTGAAGAATACGATAGTCATATTACCTCCCACTGATGAAACAAAGATGGTGACGATGGCATAATGTAATACCGGTAATTATATATGCAAAACATACCAAAAGTCTCAACAAAGCTAACCTAACCTAACTTGCCCTAACCTGCCTTACGAAAACTCTCAATCTACCAAAAAACGTAAAGTTCCGTATCGTATTCTCCAGTGGACCCCTATTATGCTGGATGTCTCCCTCTTGTGTTATGTATTTGATAGTGTGCATTTCATTGTAGTTTTGTTGGTTCATTGGTATGATGATTATCTGTGTTTCTTCTTTCCTCTCCTAATATTACATAACCTATACTTCCGCAAAGTAATAAAAAATGCTGATAAGAGTTCTCCAATATAACAGTTCATTTTTCCTGTGCATGTGAAAATAAGTACATTTAATAAATTATTAATTTAATAGTTTCACTGTTTTGTTCTTTTGTGTCTACAAAATTACCGTTTAAACACATAAAATCAATATTATTTCATGAATATTTCAACACAATGAAAATGAAATTACTTATACCGATATGTACCTGATATGACATGATGTAAGAGATCTTACTACTTGACAAAATTCTTCTTGTACTTGAATACCACAATTACATTTGACACTATAAAACACTGACTCACAAGCACAAATCACGTAAACTTGAGTGTCCGTAATCCCCTCCAAACTCCTTCACTGAAATTCGTTCTTATGACGTGTTAGCCGTTTTATTCGAGATTATTCCAATTGGTTAAAATATCCGCCATATTAAATCAATGTAGGAAACGTTGTAGAAATAAAAATCTCCTTCCTGTTCATTTGGTGTTCACAAATATTTGTCTACAATGTTGGTGTTACTACACACTGAAAATAGGAGTACATAAAAAAGAATATCGAGAGTCGTATTAAATACATTTTGGTAAACGTTTGTAAACATTAAACAATCCATGTTTTCGTTTCTTTGGTTATAGGAGTACAATTTGTGTATTTTTGTCGTAACGATGGCAGACGATTTACAAGGAAATCTTCAAAATTACAAGTTACAGTTGCAGCAGGTATGTCAGTTACGAGAACAACTTCTCGAAATGTTGGCCAAGTGAGCTATACAGTCCCTTTGATGTTGGCCTAGCAACCTAATGTGTATTGTAAAGCATCTATAGCCTGCTGTTTTTCATTATTATTTTTTGTAAACAATCTTATTCTTACAGGTTGAAGCAGCCCTTACAACAGACCCTACAAACGAAGAACTTTTAAAATTAAAAGTTGATCTTGAAGAGGTTATAGAATTGACGCGCGATCTAATTAAGACACAGCTCCTTGAGTTAAAATCATCGGAAGGTGCAGCTGCAAGTTCGAATGTTGAAGAAGATCTTACGGCAAAGCTGCTAGCTGCCGAAAAACCTCAACCAGAAGAGATTTGTACCAAGAGAGATTGGAAAGTGGGAGATAAATGTCTCGCTATTTGGAGTGATGATGGACAGTAAGTCACCTTGAATAATTTCAGTTTATTTTTCAGATAATATACTCATTTATATTTTATAATTGATTATTTAACGACGCTGTATCATCTAGGCTACTAAGTTATTTAGCGTCGATGAAATTGGTGATAAATGAGACCAAAGATTCACCATAGATTACCAGACATCCGCCTTACGGTTGGGGAAAACGTCGGAAAAACCCAAATCAGTAATCAGCCTAAGCGGGACTACAACCCACGCCCGAGAGCAACTCCGAATCAGAAGGCAAGCGCCTCTGCCGACTGAGCTACGCTAGTGGCCTCATTTTTATTAGACTGTAGAAAAAAAAAATGCCATAATATGGAGTAGATATGTTGACATATCACTTTATATCAGGGGCGCGCTTCCGAACAGGGGCAACGGCATTTCCCCTAAGTATAGAGCCCAGTTTAGGTGTGTGTGTATTAATCGAAAATTAGGGACTAGAAAATATTGAGAATAGGACGCTGCCTCTGTTCGGAAGCGCGCCCAAATTCAAATTACTTTAACTTAACTTACGATTAGATGTTGCCTATGGTGCACTATGAAACCATTATGCTAAAGTGAAGGTAAGACTCAGTATCTGTTGCTGATATCAGTTCCCCTAGCGCGCCTTATTCTCTCTCTCGCCACTGCTACTACCAGTTTCCTTACTACTTTCACTCTCCCTGCTGCAAAATTACTATCGTGATGCGCATTTGACACCTGGTAAACGTAAGTAGATTCATATTTCCTTCGTGTCGCATTCTGTTTTGTTAGCTCAAATGTTCAATGCATAGGTCGAAAACTGAAAGTGTATTGGTAGGAAGGTTCAACAAATTGGATCCAACCCTTGACGAAGAAGTAAGGAAAAAGAGAGAGATAACACAGAACGAAGTTCTATTTTTCGTTACCAGATCGCGTATTTCAAAGTTACATTTTTGTCCACTGAGTGTCCCCCAACTTCCCACGCATTCTATAGAGTGTCAAATGGAGGAAATACAGGGCAGAGCTTACTAGCAACAGATATTGAGGTTTTGCCTAAAGTTGAATTTTTATTACACTAGGATCATGGATGAATATATAATAGGATGCGAAACTTACTGAGTTTCCCGTAACACATACTAGAGGCGCTGTTGTAGAAATTGACCTTGCTGCCACCTGTTGGGGGAGGGGCGTTATTACATCTAGCAGCGCACCAAGTAGCGAAAAGAGTAATTACTCCATGCATTTAGCAGCGCACCTGGTGACGAAAATGTTAAACTGTGCAGAAAGTATTCCCTCCCACCCTCATCGATATTCAAAACTAACCCAATTTAAAATAAAAACATTTACAGTAAGTTTTATTCCTCACAGCATCTTCTACTGAAAATTCTTACTGGAGCCAACAGGAAGATAAAAGAGACGATCTATTTTACACTACCTGATTAAAATATAACCAGACAGAGACAAAAAATAAAGCAAAAGGTTAGATAATTGGGACTATTTTTTGGGTATTTATTGTACAGGGCAATGGAAAAGTCTGCAAGAACTACTTAGGCCTAGATAGTTCAATTTATTATATTGCTATTACTTTACAATACATTCAACAACACTATTTTTACAACGTCCATAAACATCACTGTTTAACATACACTGCTTATACACACACGTATCACTTTATGTTCACTTATTAGCAAGTTTCTCTCCGCCATCTCCTCGACTCTCGAGCAATATCTCGAACGGATAAATAGAGAACTCTGGGTAATGTACCCAACACGTAGTTCTAATGTTCACCACCTACGACCTTGGGCACTGATCATCTTATTTCAGCCCCCCACCGCCAGATGGTGCTGACCGCATTTTCGCATCCTATTATATATTTATCCATGCTAGGATGATGGTGAATAGAGAAATGATGACAGTACTTGTTCCAAACACTGTCTTTGTCCACCACAAATTTCAATTGAATTCTACACTATTTGGAACCTTCAGACCCTCCAGTACACAAAACCGACATTCTAGCCAGGCTGTGCCATCGTTTTATAATGCTGATATTTGTAGTCTGTGCATGTAGTATGGATACTTAATGTTGAACATGTGCTTAGAAATATATAAAACTTGATTTTGGAGCAATTTTACCGCTCGTTAAGGGTTAATTTGTTTTCAGATACTATGAAGCAACAATTGAGGACATAACAGAAGATGGCGAGGAAGTATCAGTGGTGTTTGACAACTATAAGAATTCAGATGTGACGACTCTGGCCCAATTAAGAGAACTTAAAAGTGGTGTGAAGAGGTCAGCAGAAGATGTAGCTGATAGCAAGTCCAAGTGAGTTTGATCTTAAAATGTTCAGATACGTATATTTGTTAAATATACGTATCTGAACGTATCTCTGCTTCTCTAATTCTTACAAATTAAACCAAACCCTTTAACTCTGTTAAATATAGAATATAATCTAAATTTAACAGAAGAAATACTGAAATCAGAAGTAAACACTGAAATAATGAAACAATTGTCTTTAGAGACAATTAATATTAGGTACCCTCCACAAAACTGGCTTCATTTATACACCGACGGATCCTTGATCTCCAGAGAACAAGGTGCCGGTGCAGGTGTTACGTGCTGTCTCTTCTCACTTTATAGATCTCTTGGATATGGAACAAGTTTTGATGGAGAAATCGTTGCAATAAGTGAAAGTGTCAGGAATCTTCTATTTCACATCAATAAATTTAAGAATGCAGCTATTCTATCTATAGTCTCTAAACACACACCTTCATCTCAAACAGCAGAAATAACTAAAATGCTCTCTCAATTAATATCACTCAATAAAATAATTGTATTCCAATGGATACCATCCCATTGTGGAATCCTCGGAAACGAGAATGTGGATGCATTAGCAAAGAAGGGCAGCACTGCTACTTACAGACCTGTTACTAAATCTACATATTACTCTGTGAAAAGATTTATTAAATCTACATATTTAGAGTTCAACAAACAAAATATGATAACACAATCACAAGGGAAAAAATGGAACTCTCTGCATCATAATCCACAGTTAATTCCCGATTTACCGCGAAAATCGTCTGTAGCTGCATTTAGATTGGCAACAGGCCATGATTGTTTGGCCAAGCATCTGCATAGAATTGGAATATATCAGTCCCCTAACTGCCCATTGTGCAACTCAAACCAAGAAATGGATTCGGAACACCTCAAAATCTGTGCTTCAGTGGCTGGTCATGATAATATCTTTGAAAAATAATGGAGTGCAAGAGGTCAAATGACTTTATTGTCAAATGCCTGGCATTAGAAAACAACATTCTCTACTCGACAGAGTAATATTGCTTCCACTGCCTCCAAGGCAAATGAGCATTTCATATAAAATAACGCTAAACCACGGAAATGAAAATTGCTTTTTCATACACTACTATATACATAGGCGAATTACTGAAAAAGTTTTTTTCTTTGTTCACAGGACAACTGAATGATGTCTTTAAGTAAAGAGAAACATATTCAACTGATCCTGCTTCTTGGCGGGAGGTTACCCATGAATTTAATGATTTGCACCAAGAATGCGTGCCAAGGACCATCAAGGACAGTATCTGATGAGCAGACAAGGTGCAATGTCTGGCCTGTCTCTGTGGACATTCTGCGAATCGACTTGTTAGGACTTTTCAAAAATGATGCCAGGACATTGCACATTATCTGCTCATCAGATACTATCCTCAATGGTCCACTATGCGATTTGTCTCTGATGAATCCTGTCTCAATGAATTTTTTAATGATTTTTTCCCACACAACTGTATGTAATTAGTGCTTGTTCTGGGTGCAAAACATTAAATTCATGGCAACCTCCCTCAACATAAAGGCTCAGTTGAATACATTCCTCTTTACTTAAAGACATCACTCAGTTGTCCTATGGGCAAAGAAAAAACATTTTTAGTAATTCGCCTATGGTTCCAGACTTATGGGGCACCCTGTAGAAGTAAAGGTGACTAACTATAATGAGAAGGCCCCTAAAGATTGAGAAAATGATCATATATTATTCAAACAAATCAGGAATCTTGGATTTGACACTGAACAAAAAATACCTTTAGTTTTGTAATTTCATTTTTAAATTCTGCTTAAAGCTAAAGCAAGGAGATGCACTATCACCTTTACTTTTTAACTTTGCTCTAGAGTATGCCATTAGGAAAGTCCAGGATAACAGAGAGGGTTTGGAATTGAACGGGTTACATCAGCTGCTTGTCTATGCGGATGACGTGAATATGTTAGGAGAAAATCCACAAACGATTAGGGAAAACACGGAAATTTTACTGGAAGCAAGTAAAGAGATAGGTTTGGAAGTAAATCCCGAAAAGACAAAGTATATGATTATGTCTCGTGACGAGAATATTGTAAGAAATGAAAATATAAAAATTGGAAATTTATCTTTTGAAGAAGTGGAGAAGTTCAAATATCTGGGAGCAACAGTAACAAATATAAATGATACTCGGGGGAAATTAAACACAGAATAAATATGGGAAATGCCTGTTATTATTTGGTTGAGAAACTTTTATCATCCAGTCTGCTGTCAAAAAATCTGTAAGTTAGAATTTATAAAACAGTTATATTACTGGTTGTTCTGTATGGTTGTGAAACTTGGACTCTCACTTCGAGAGAGGAACAGAGATTAAGGGTTTTTGAGAATAAGGTGCTTAGGAAAATATTTGGGGCTAAGAGGGATGAAGTTACAGGAGAATGGAGAAAGTTACACAACACAGAACTGCACGCATTGTATTCTTCACCTGACATAATTAGGAACATTAAATCCAGATGTTTGAGATGGGCAGGGCATGTAGCACGTATGGGCGAATCCAGAAATGCATATAGAGTGTTAGTTGGGAGACCGGAGGGAAAAATACCTTTGGGGAGGCTGAGACGTAGATGGGAAGATAATATTAAAATGGATTTGAGGGAGGTGGGATATGATGATAGAGAATGGATTAATCTTGCTCAGGATAGGGACCAATGGCGGGCTTATGTGAGGGCGGCAATGAACCTCCGGGTTCCTTAAAAGCCAGTAAGTTATTGTCTTCTATGGTTCTTGGAGGAGTTACGAGAAGATAGAGAATTCCGTCAGTGGGAATGTTGTGTGATTGTGAGAAATTGTGATTAAGGGGTAACAGTCTCTACTGTATTGTTTGATCACTTAAATTCATTATGTTTATTCTTCATTGTTTAACAGAAAACAAGTTATATCAAAACAACGTGAATATCAAAAGAAGAAGAAACAAAAGAAGCTTCAAAGGTATAAGCAGATGGAAGAGGAACGAGAAGGGGAGAAGAATAAATGGCTTGCATTTAATTCAAAGGTATGCAGTTTTTCATTCTGTTTGATCTAAAACTATTTTTTATTCATAATGCCATCACCATCTATTTTAAAGATTCAGTCTGGATTTTGATCTGTTCCGGCCTCTTTTCTGTGAGGATTTCGAATATGTAGGGCTCCTACAAAAGACCTTTCAGGTTTCGAACACATGTAATTCATTTAGTGGGACTGATTGTTCCTGCAGTCAGCATAACACAAGGTCATCACTTGAGACAGCAGTGAAAATAAGATAAGCTGCACACATCAAGTTCGTGTGAGATGGAGTTAAATCTGTACATTTCTACTGAGAAACGAGCTCTGGTCCACTGAATTTACAGCTAGGAAGTTATTTATAAAATTAATTTTACTATATACGGTACTCTGTAAAATCCGGTGATGTTTCATTTATAGTATATTTAATGGAATTTTCAGTTGTTCTAATTGGAACTTGATATATTATCATCAGTTAAGAGTTGTATTGTATTGTATTGTATTTATTAACATTCCATGATATTCGTACATGCTTACAGCTAGAATATGGAACAAGTCAAAAAACTTAATACTATTATAAAATCTTAATTCATAGTCACAGTCTAGATGAAATATATATATAGACGAGATTTACAATATAGTCTACTAGTACAACACAAGGTTTTAGTATCAATTTCATGAAGTGTTATTGAATGTCATGAATTCACCTGCAGAATAGAAGGCGTGAGAAATTAGGTACTTCTTTAATTTGGCCCTAAATAATTTTATGTTTTGAGTTTCATTTTTTATATCGATAGGGAGGCTATTAAAAATGTTTACTGCCATATAACGCACTCCTTTTTGATAGCACGATAGACTTGCCGATGGAGTATGAAAGTAATTTTTTTGACGTGTATTTATGCTATGAACTGTTGAATTAGTTACAAAGTTTTCACGATTACATACGTGGAAGATTATTAATGAAAAGATATACTGACAAGCCATGGGCATTATTTGTAGTTTTTTTAAAATAGCCCTACACGATTCCCTAGATTTGGCACCTACTATTATTCTAATTATTCTTTTTTGTAATAGAAATATATTGTTACTATCTGTGGAATTTCCACAGAATATTATTCCAAAACTCATTACCAAATGGAAGTATGCTTTCAGTTGTCGATATTAGTTAGAACAGTTAGAGTGGTCATCCTCTGAGGTAGTATGTGTTGAAAAAAATGACTGTGTGACAAGTTTTCTCTAAATATTTCAATTTTCCCCTCAATTTTCATTCTCTCGATTCAATATGTCATTCTAAAAAATTGTAAGAAAATTGTATCTATTTTATCTAATTCATCTCTTAAATCCTGGGTGATGAGATTAACTTATTTATCTTCAAACATAATTTCTTTTAAACATTATTTTGAAAAAGATGAGTCATCAATAGGGACCGGATTTTTATGTAATTACATATTATATTCCTTTGAACCTAACCATATATAAATAACAAATCTTTACGAATCTTGTAATTACCATTAATATATTAAAATTTGATACTACATATTTTTAAATATTTACCCAACATTACATATTATGGCTTGGTATTACATAAATCTACATATTTAGAGGTTTTATTCATTTTTACTTCTTTAAAAGGAAAAAGAAGTTTACAATTTGAAATAAGCCTTTTTTTACCTACCCGAGAAAGGATAGACCTATATTTCGGGACGAAACATAACTTCTAAGTTCCAGGAAGTAAAAGAGGCACTCATCCCTTACCGCCCACTGTAAATGTGAATGAACAAAAGGCAACCTTTCTCATACAACTACTCTGTATTGTAAAAATCAAGGAGGGAATAATCTCATACACATAAGCAGACGACATAGTAGTAGGGTTTAAGACCTTACAAAGTTAAAAGAAACAAACATCATGGTAAAATGATGGAATAAAACAAATTTGATATAAATGTGAACAAGGCAGAAATGATGATACTCAGAAACGGTGGAAAAGCACCAGAAACAATAGAAATCGTCATGAAGAAAAGAAAATTAAAAATTGTACCAGACTACAAATATCTAGGCTTAACAATACAAACCAGCGCAGATATTGATATTAAATATTTTCATATTCAGCTTATTTTTCTTACATAAATATGTACATATTTCACACCTTGATATTACATAAAATATCCGGTTCCTAGTCATCAATAGTTAAACTAACAACTCACTTAACACAACTGAAGATAGAATATTATAAAATGCCTTTGATGGATGATTAGAGAATATCAATAGTTGTAACATTTAGTCATGACCTACATAGTTTTAAATCTTTTAAAACTCCAGAATATAATGGAAAAAATAATACATTTTAGAAAACTTATTCCATATAAGATTAATATCAATAAATTACATACCGGTATCACAAAAATATAAGATATCTCTTTGTGTCATAAATCTACTAACCAGAACCTTCAGTCTAAAGAAAACCATTTTAATGATTTTTGGCATTTAAAATATCTGTACTCACTCAGATTTTAAGCATCAGAAAGCTTAGAGAAAATGTTGGTAGCAAAAGTAGTACGAATAATTCTTGGAGGAAATCCACAGCAGACATACTATTCATAACTGAAAAGTAATAATTACGCAGATCTAAGTAAAAATATTGTATGTATTATCTTTTTTCAGACTGCAAAGAAGGGGATGACCAAGAAAAGCATATTTGCTTCACCAGACAATGTAAATGGACGTGTTGGTATTGGTACATGTGGAATGAGTGGTAAACCAATGACAGAATTTACGACAGCTGAAAAGTGGAGGAAAGGAGTGTGAGATTTAGAAACAAATTGTTGTGCAGTGACACTAGAGGTGTGGATATATTCCAGAGACTTAAAACTTCTGTGACGTTATGGACACATACAAGATTAATGTCTTTACATTATGAATTGTGATCTAAAATGTAAATAACATCTATCAAGAATTTTGTTGTGTCATTGTGATTTAGTGTAGCAGTTCATGTGAAATAGTAGTTTATATATACCAATAAACACTATCATTATAACTTTGTTTCTGTAATCAAATCACTTACGATATTTCATTAAAATGAAACATTTTGATATATTTTCTTCCTATTCTGTAATGCTTTTGAAGATGAAATTTGGTTGCCATTTTTTTTTTAACATCTGCGTAATTTTTATTGATAGCAAGACTGTTAATAATGGCTTTATTGCCAAGCATTCGACATTAGTTAACAACACACATTCATATACAGTAGAATCCCTCTTAACTGGCATCAAAGGGACCAGACTAGTTCCGGATACGAGATTTTGCCGGATAATTCAATAAATACTATTATACAAAAAAAAGTTCGTATTTCATGATGCCAAGTGTTGAAACTGCATCCATGTGAAGTTTCTTTCTCTATCACGTGCTCATAACTGAATCATCATCATCATCCTTCACGAATTAGGCCTCTGTAGACCTGTTTCGGCCCCATCTAGCAGTCTTCTTAAAGGTCTTCCTGGTCGACGATGTCCTCTAGGTTTATATTGCATCATAATTTTTGGGATTCTTGAATTTTCCATTCTTCTTACATGATCTAGCCAATTTAATTTGTATCTGCTGATTTTTTCTTCTACTGACTCTACTTCTAATTGTTCTAAAATTTCTTCATTCCTTTTTCGGTCTAAAAGAGTATATCCTGCTGTCCTCCTGAAAAATTTCATTTCCGTTGCTTTGATTCTGTTCATGTCTTTTTTCTTTAATGACCAAATCTCGCTTCCATATAAAAGGGAGGGTAATGCTAGTGTATTATTATTTTTATTCTTGTAGAATTTTGTACTAATTTAGCTTTTAATGTATTGTTTATTATTCCTAGAATTTGTGCAAATTTGGTAATTTTCTTGTTCACATCTTTTTCATTTTGATAAGATATTTCACAACCCAGATAATTGAAATTTTGCCTTATACTGCTTGTTTGAGGCTTGAAAGTAATGTAATTTTCCCTAAGATAGGTTACTAGGCTTATCGTTAGGTAGTCCAGTAGTGGGGCTGCCACTTTTAGCCTCTGGACAGGCTTGCAATGCAGCATTTCCTCTGCATTTGATGAAACAGTTATACCGCTGTACTCGGTAGCCATTTCCTCATTGGTAGAAACAGGGTAGACCACGGGAAGGTGAGGATGGCATTTGGATAGGAGAGGCTGTATGTTTCGGGTCACTATCCCTTCTTCACCCCCTCATAACTGAATAAACATAAAAACTGTGTGGATTTTCCTTATTAAGGGGACAATATGGTGAAATAATGGTGAAAAATTAAGAAAATCCACTTAAAAAAAATTATTGTGACTCTCTATTTAGACCAAGCTCAAAAAGCTAATTAATTTATGTTCCCATGACTATTTTGAAGCTTTTAAGCTAATATGAACTAAAAATTGTGACGCAAGGAGTCTTTTCAATGACATCAATATAAAATACATTTAAAAAATATCATTTCAAAACTATTAGCCCTAATGGCACCAAATTTTGTACAAATGATAGTATTGTAGGCATGTTTATGTAGTTTAAAATTAATGAATTTTGGATGAAAATTGTAAAAGATTTAAAACTCACATAAGCGTCCCTTTAACACACATCATACAACATAAATAATACACTAATTCTAGGTTAGAATATTCACTGAAAATTAAAGCTCATGCGAACTTCCTAATGTGACAACACTGACAGTCCGAACATAACTAAATAAACATAAAAACTATGTGGATTTTCCTTATTAAAACACATCACACAACATAAATAATACACTAATTCTAGGTTAGAATATTCACTGAAAATTAAAGTTCATGCGAACTTCCTAATATGGCAACACTGACGACCTGAACATAACTAAATAAACATGAAAACTATGTGGATTTTCCTTACTAAAATACAACACAAATAACACACTAATGTTAGGTTCGAATATTCACTGAAACTGGAAGTTCGTGTGAACTTCTAATGTGACAACACTGACAGTCCAAACATAACTAAACATAAAAACTATGTGGATTTTCTTTATTGAAACACATCACACAACATAAATAATATACTCATTTTAGGTTCGAATATTCACTGAAAACGAAATTTCGTGTGAACTTCCTAATGTGGCAAAACTGACGGCCCAGACTGTGGTAATGTGGTAGATTTAAACTTTTTTTTTTTTTAGCTCAGCCAAAAGTGCCATGTTTCGGTATTGCCGGTTATTTGGGTGCTGGTTACGAGAGATTTTACTGTACATACAATGGATCAAAAGTTTCCATACACTATGCCTCTTGATGTTTCATGTTGCGGTCAAGGTAGAGTATCCACTGGCCACTGAACGAATATTGCACACTTTTAACACTGCCAATGTGACTCTATAAATCAATTTTCAACACTTTTATCACAACCACTACACATTTCAATTTTTACTGCACTATGTGTGTGTGTTTGTGTGTATATATATATATTTATTACCACTGCATTAACACATTGATTCATTCACATATAACACACGCTTAACAAACTAAATGTAATTATGAA
Source organism: Periplaneta americana (assembly GCA_025594305.2). NCBI lineage: Eukaryota > Metazoa > Arthropoda > Insecta > Blattodea > Blattidae > Periplaneta > Periplaneta americana. The sequence continues at coordinate 16,836,579 of JAJSOF020000005.1, forward strand.
GAATGGAGAAGAAAGACGTTCGCTATCACCTTCCACTTCTTCCACTGGATGGTTCTGGACAAGTACACCAAGGCGGGCAATATTTGCAAACGAAATGATACTAAACTTGAGGAATGTTGCTACAGGGGTTAGTATTATGTAACAAGTTAGGTTAGATTTGATTAGGTGTGTAGCACTATGTGAGAGGTTAGGTTAGATTTGATTAGGTATTATTATTATTATTATTATTATTGTTATGTTGATAACACTGAAACCCACTGTCACATTAAGGAAATATGGCCGTATTCTTCATTCACCTACGACGATTTTCGTATATAAGGTACGTATTTAGGACGGGTTGGAAGGGCACACAGCTCTTCCAATCATCACATCAATTTCTAATAATGAATACTATAAATCCAACGCGTTTTCAAGGCACTTTAGTAAGTTACTATAGTGGCTGGGACATATGTAACCTTCACCCATGTTACATAATTAAATAAGATACTAAAACTATTATACATCTTGATAACGCACCCACATAGGAAACAAGAGGGGCCAAGACCAACAACGACCAGTTCTGAAGATGACCGAAAATAGGTCGAAACATGTTAACAAGGTACATTAATAATATTTAACGCAAGAAAGTTCTTATCATACATATTCCGAAAACTATTATGTTATAACTATTATAACTATTCTACATACTTAGACTTCAACAAACAAAATTTGATAACACAATCTCAAGGGAAAAAAATGGAACTCTCTGCTTCATAATCCACAGTTAATTCCTGATTTACCACAAAAATCGTCTGTAGCTGTATTTAGATTGGCAACAGGCCATGACAGTTTGGCAAAACACCTGCATAGAATTGGAATATATCAGTCTCCTAACTGCCCATTGTGCAACTCAAACCAAGAAATGGATTCGGAACACCTCAAAATCTGTGCTTCAGTGGCTGGCCATGATAATATCTTTGAAAAATATTGGAGTGCAAGAGATCAAATTACTTTATCGTCAAATGCCTGGCATTATAGAACAACATTATGTTTTCGTTTTATTTGAATACTATACAGTCGAACTTCTGTATCTCGAATTTTCGATATCTTGAGGTAATTTTAATTTCTCGGCAGCATCACATATATAATTTGTGTGTAAAATTTATTCCGTAACTCGGAGTTCTATTACTCGAATTTTTCGATATCTCGAAGGATATTTTACTCCCCAGCTGTAAAACATTTCTAACTCGAAAATGTTCAATACTGTACAATATAAACGAAAGGGATGAAGTGCCATTACTTTGGCAAGCGTTGCTAAGTATATCTTACTGCTACTGCTTTACTTTCAATACAAACGTCGAACAATATCATTGTTCCTATACTATAGCTGAGTACATAACTTATGCCTGCCCCTCCTCCAGAAATCCTATTTCCGTTTTTAATACAGTTAGATAAATACAATAACTGCTGTAAACACAATGGAATTCACGATTGCAGTAAATGGGGAAGGACTTAAGATATCCTCATTCTTTTAGAGCGATTTGCTTAAAAAAATTAAAGTTGAAGTTTGTCTGCGTTAATAAAAAGATAAAATCGTCAGCTTGAAAAGCAGATATGTGGTCTATGGACAATCTTGAAGGTTCCACTGTTCGAAAAATAGGTAGGGACCCTCAAATTTCTTGAGTGACAAAGGTAAAAATTACTGAGTAAAATAATTAAATTCTTGGGTTCTGTGATCATCTATACCTGAATTAAAACAGCTCAGTATGGCAAAAGATACCGTTTACAGTTTTATTTGTATGTGAGGTAAAAAAGAAATAGCTTCTTAATGACTAGAGTGACAAACTCTATTTTAATTTTAATTCAGGTATGGAATAACAATAAAAAACCAAATGTATGTTAAAACCTACTTACTGATTATTACAAAAATATTGAAATTTATAAGAGATACAAGCATTTTTATATATTCTCCCTGTTTTTAAATGCTACACAGGGTTTAAAGGGCGGCCGGGTAGCTCAGTTGGTAGAGCAGCTGGCTACGGACTGAAAGGTCCGGGGTTCGATCCCAGGTGGTGACAGGATTTTTTCTCGTTGCCAAACTTTCAGAACGGCCCCGAGGTTCACTCAGCCTTCTATAAAATTGAGTACCGGGTCTTTCCCGGGGTAAATGCCGAGGTCATGGAAAGCATGGGGCTCTACCTCCATGCCCCCCAAGTGCCTTCATGGCATGTTACGGGGATACCTTTACCTTTTACACAGGGTTTAAATCTCTATTCGCTACCGAGTTAGCAAGAGATTTAAATGCTGAGACAAGTGATCGGAAAATTTATATTAAATTCTGGTCTGTGGATATATTAGCATGGGACCTCTGGGCAACTGCCCAAGATGGCACTGTAATATAAATTAATTTTCATCTCCACTATACCCATATTATTCAATTTTATAAATTATAGTGAAACCTCTCTTTACGGACACCCCCAAGATACGGACACTCCTCATATACGGACAGATTTTTATATCCTAACTGAAATAATATAGAAATAATGATAATTTTAACCCTCGTTTACAGACACTCTCAGACACGGACAGCTGTTTTACAATCCTAAAGCTTGCTTTACCTCCTGACTGCGGACAGAATTTGATTCAAGACCTAATGTGTTACAAAAATGGAAAATTTAGTTTTGAGAACTATACATAAATTCCTTCCATGTATTGTGGGTCCCTATCACCACGGCATGGTGCGTCCTAAGGTTGCGGATCGAGGAGACGGCCTCCAGATATGGAGGGTAGCTGCAAATATATTGAATAAGCAGTCGCGGACAGCCGATGAGGGGTGGTCCTCCAGCTTGGGGGGTTGGGCGAAGGGCTAACAACCCATCACCGTAAAAAACAGTTTGTTACGAATCCTTCAAATAAGAACATTAAATCAGACGTTTGAGATGGGCAGGGCATGTAGCACGTATGGGCGAATCCAGAAATGCATATAGAGTGTTAGTTGGGAGGCCGGAGGGAAAAGACCTTTCGGGAGGCCGAGACGTAGATGGGAAGATAATATTAAAATGGATTTGAGGGAGGTGAGATATGATGATAGAGACTGGATTAATCTTGCTCAGGATAGGGACCAATGGCAGGTTTATGTGAGGGCGGCATTGAACCTCCGGGTTCCTTAAAAGCCAGTAAATAAGTACATAAATTCCTTAACATGAAAGAAGACAATAAGAGTCTCGTAGGCTACCACTAGCCCAGCTGGCTACCCCTTGTTAGCTGGAAGCGGGTGGATAAAGAAAGTCATAAAATTTAACCTGTCTGATGGGTCCAAGTTTTCTGTGATCGTGAAATTGTATTCGACATATGATACAGTTAGTAGGATTATTCTCTTCACTTCAATCAGTTGTTCTGTTTCCAGAGACATGGCACCTGAACGTAAAGGTTAAGTTGAAAATTGTAAATTACAGTACTGCATAACTGTAGACCTAGAATAAAATTGCATGGCACAGTACTGTATTTTCCTTTTTCGGTCGTATCTACTGTAGTTCAAAGTTGCAAAGAATTTACTGTAGTATACTGTATTTAAAATTAAACTATAGAAATACATTTAATTTAAAGTGTGAAGGGATACATAATACATATTATAAATTTACTGTTACGTTGGGGAACCTCCCTCCCAATAAAGGACAGATTGTTACGTCCTTTCAATGTCCATAAATGAGAGGTTTCACTGTACTTCTCACAGATTCCAAATCAACATTTAACAGAAAAAAAAGTAATATTAGAATTATAAATTGAAAATGATTTTCTGTGTTACAGGATGATGTTGTGTACTTGCTATTTTTATTTATTTCTTTTTATGGAGGTGGAACCTGAAGGCTTGCACTAGAGCCTGAGTCTTATTGTATTTTAGAGAGAATCGGTAAGTTCAGTAAGTACAGCAACAGTTAAAAAAAAAAAAACACTCTCATACTCATAGCAGCTACCAAACAACTCCGAAGGATTTTTTTAATGAACAAAGAAATTAAGTCGAATACTATGAGAAATGCAGCGGTGGTAGTTATGAAAGTTAAAATGAAAAACCGAAGGAGACAGTGAAAAGAACGTGTTCATTTCGTAATGAATTGTTAGAGGATTAACAATTATTTTTTTTATAATGGCGGATACTTGACTGTTCGTCATTCATCCATATAAAGCCAGATGTGCAGACCACTACAACAATATATCTGTTTGTATTTGGTACAGGTATTTATTGCTACATACAATACAAAATAAATACATACCGTACATGTATACATCTTAAGTTTGATTAGTGAAATATATAACTAGTCAGCGATATAACAATGAATTGGGAAAGAAATTGGCCACTCTCCTCCATTATCTCCTGCTTAGTTGCCTCATAAGTGATGCCTTATTGGTGTGTCACATATGAGGTTCCAATCTGTCTTCAGACAGTTGACTAAACTACAACAATATATTCATTCAATGTCAAAATCTTTCTTCAACAACTTCTTGGCATTCCTGGAGCTGTGACATAATGGAGGAAGATGTCAGCCATCTAGACCAGAGGTGTCCAATTACAATAGAGCTGAGAGGAGTATAAATGCCTAAATTAATGAGGTGGAGGGCCACAACTTCAAAATAAAGAATATTCTATCAAAATTTGGTAATTGAGTTAATAGATAAATATATCCATCATCTATTAATAAAAATTATATAATAAATATGAATTTAAAAGAATAAATACCTCTTCAATGTGATAGATGAAGGCGATCAGCAGCATTCACAAGGTCTGGGATGTCTACGTCAGTTCCTGTTGTGAGTAGTAGAAGAGAACAATCTACAAGGCAGCTTCTGTAGTGATTCTTGATAAAGTTCATGATGGAGAATGCACTTTCACACAACTAAGTACTTGCGAACATTGCCGTAATTTTCCGACGAAAATCACACAAGTTAGGAAAATGTGCGTGCATATCAAACAGCAAGTTTAAAGTAGTGCAGAATCACTAACTGCAGAAGTTATTTCGGATACTCAATGAAATACAATGCAGAACTGCTTTATATATATACACCACTAAATGGAAAATACTATAAAATAAATTAATAAAACAAAGTCTATTGTTTCTTAAATTAATGTTCAGTTCCTAGAATCGTACTGAAAAAAGTTAACTCTGATAAAAAAAGAGAAACATTAAATTTACATTATAATAAGCAACAACTTTGCGAGCCATTTGATAAGCTTGACAGGCCACCTTTTGGACAGCCCTGATCTAGATTTAAAAGGAAACTACCTCAGGACATCTTTCTCAACGACACAGATGATTCTTCATAAATGTTATTCATAGTATAGAAACTTCAACATCACATTTTGATCACCAGAAGTACCTCCACTAGTTTCACCATCTATTTTTTCGATTTCACAGTAATTAATGATTAATTACCGGTAATTTAAAATAGCCTAAATGTAATTAGAGGAGCCTGAATAGCCAACCTCGTCATGCTACTATATAATGACATCATTCAACAATGGTCTGTATAGCAGTTTGTTGGTCGACCGATTTAATTAAAAAAAATAATAATAATAATTGAGAAATGACTAATGCATAGGAAAGTACCTACAACATCTGGACGATTGGCAACCCTATCTGTAATAAAAAACAGTTAATGCCCCTGTCCTTTCCACTAAACACAATAAATTAACTTAACAACAATTAACAGAAACTAAACACTTATTACATGGTTATGTAATTCGTAAAATTGAATTCCAAACAATACACAACGAAACAATTGAATCTGTTTAACTCTAGCAACTTATTAATTTACAAGGTCTTTGCTTGTAACCGAAAATAAACGCACTAAAATTGATTTTTACCAACATTCCACCAAAGAATTACTCTACATAACAGAGAATTAATGTGCTCTTTATTTAAATCTATTTTCAGCTCCGAAAAGTAATATCGCGATTGTTACGTAGCAATGTCATGAAGAATGATTACAAATTGTATGTAAACCAGCAGTACAGGTAAATATAAATTCGCCACTCACTGAAGCTAATGTATGCACTACAGAAACAATAAATAATTATCATACTTTTTTTTTTTTGCTCTATGTGTTAGGTAGGTATGCTTTGTACAATAAGACATTCTCGTAGTTGGGAAAGCTGAAAGTATTTCTTTCTAAAAATAATCTGTCTTAAATTTTGCTGTTAGTATTCATGTGATACATAGGCTATACCTTATTTAAAAAATAGGGATAAAAGAGGTTTCTTTTGTAATTATACATAAAGTAGTTGTGATTGGAGCAATCATTCAAGAGGATGTGCTTCGGAAATGAACTCGAAATTGAAGTCAAAAAACATCTTCGCCTATGGTACAGTCAAACTCATACAAATCATACTGATCATTCCGATAACCACTTGAGAAGCAGAATGGTGCTTCTCTACTCTGAAAAGAATGAATACATTTATACGACCACTTTGCAGTGCAAAAGAAGAGGACTGTCTACTTACTAACAAAGGTAATTATGCAGGAAGCATTGACCAGACCACCATCTTTCTCACTACAAACATTTGTGTGTGTATTACTGCATATTAGTATTTCACAAGCTCATGTACTTACGTGATTGCTTCCAACAATAGAACTTCAGGGCACATACTATCCTAAATAAATAATATACAATATGGGGCAGCTTGGTCGATGTGTCCTGCATAATTACCCTGACAGATTATGTCAGAGTATTCCCAAATTTTAATGTCACAAGCCATGGTTGACTACTACAGCTCCTGAGAAAATATTTTACATATTATTACTTCCACCATATATATGTACGAGGCATAGGTATTTTTAAAGTAAGTACCATTTTAAAATGTTTCCATGGCAGCACTGCGGTAGCGATTTTGAGCATGTGCAATGACTTCCTCCATTCTTTAGGAAGCCAGAGACAGCTGTGAGCGGCAGTCATTTTGTGTTTCTTTATTGTGAGAGCAAATCGAACAATCCGCTGACTGTGAAGTCCGATCAGTGATTCGTTTTTTGAATGCGAGAAATGGGAAGTTTCCTAGCATTACCCGGTACTCGTTACATAAGCTGTTAAGTCAGTCAGTCGTTGTATAATCATAAAGATGTATATTTTCCCTGGACCAAAAATATATTACAAACTGACTAGAATCACATCTAGTAACAAACTATTAAAATTCTTTTCAGAAAGGAACAACTGTGTAAACATAAAAACGACCTATGTAACGAGTACCGGGTACTAGGAAACGAGAAATGTTATGCCAGCAGACATTCATCACCAACTGCGTGAGGTTTATGGGGGAACAATAATGAGTGCTGGAATGGCGAGCAAGTGGGTTAGACAGTTTAAGGAAGGTCGTGCAAATGTGCATGATGAGTCATGGAGCAGCCGACTGTCTGTGGTCACGGATGATTTGGTGCAAGCTATGGAAGCAAAACTTCGCGAAGACAGACATTTCACAATATCGTTGCTTTCTTCGCATTTTCCACAAATTTCAAGATCAGTCCTCTACAACATTGTGACAAAATGCTTAGGATTTCGGAAATTGTGCTCAAAATGGGTGCCAAAAAATATTTCTGATGAGTACAAGAACAAGCGATCCGCCTCTGCAATGGCTTTTCTCATGTGATATGCTGAAAAAGGCAATGATTTGCTAACGCATATCATTACAGGTGAAGAGACATGGGTGTCTCACATCACTCCTGAATCAAAGCAACAATCCATGGAGTGGAGGCACACAGCATCCCCAGTGAAAAAGAAATTCAAACACAATATCCACTCACAAGACCATGTGCACGGTTTTCTGGGACAGACAAGATGTTTTGCTTGTTGAATTCTTGCACAGGAATGCTACAGTCAACAAGTACGTCTATTGTGCGAGACTACGAAATCTCCGTCGTGCAATACAGAACAAAAGATATAGAATGCTTTCATGTGGAATCCTTTTGATTCATGATAATGCCCGGCCACACACAGTCAAACAAACTCAAGATCTGGTCACATCATTTGGTTGGGAACAATTCGACCATCCTCCCTACAGTCCTGACTTGGTATCAAGCGATTTTCACCTGTTTCATCATCTAAAGAAATTCCTTGGTGGAAAACATTTCAAAACGATGATGTTGTGAAACATGAAGTGCAGACTTGGTTTTCATCACAGGCGGTATCATTCTTTGACGAAGGCATACAAAAACTGGTTTCCCATTATGACAAGTGCCTCAATAATGGCGGTGACTATGTGGAGAAGTAGTGTAAGTTGTAAGGTAAGGAATGAAAATAAAGTATTTGGAAAATAATGTTCTGTTATTTACAAAAAAAAAAAAAAAAAATTATCGGTACTTACTTTAAAAACATGCCTCATACATATAGCCCAGCTTTCAATAAAATATAAAACTTAGGGGCCACAGTCTATTTGCCATGTTGGTATGAAATAACCAAATTATAAAATACAATATTCACAAGAAAATAAGTATACATCAATACTATTGGAATATACTGTATTTACTCACATGTTGTTTCTTTCCTACAGATCTGAGGGAAATTAATTGTGTTGAGTAAATAATATGGAGATATTAATGTTCTGTGCGTTCTTGGCTCTTATGATCTTCCTAATATATCCAGACTACAGTATTGTCTTCAACAAGGACGTCTGGGGAATATCATGTGTGGTAAGAAATGTAGGTACTTAATAGATTGTTTTTACTCCAGAGTTCAGTTTTAGATGTGATGTACTTTCTCAGCTTAGATACCACAAATACAGTACCAGTATATGGCATATTAATGAACTACTGTATGTAGATGGTAGTCTCTTATCGGTACTGTGCAGAATATAGTGATGGGGATCAGATGTGTTCTAGAGCCGCTCTGTGACAGATCGTCTTGCATCAAGTACATTGTATACAGTACCGTATTTTGTGATTCTGAATTATAAATTACAAGTTTAAGCCGAGTTTTTCATTTCCTATTACTCTATCTGTTACCCATCTTCGCAGCTGTTTAGTATTTAAAATTACTTACTTTCTGTGGACGTCTTGGTCTTAAATAACTTAATTTCTTTTATAATAACTATTTTCCTCCCATTTGTTAAAAAATTTCTTTTAACATCTTTTCAAACCTAAGTTGTTAAAATGTATTATCTCTTTTTATATACTTATAATTAAATCGTTCACACCTGTGGAGTAACATTCAGCGCGTCTGGCTGCGAAACCAGGTGGCCCGGGTTCGAATCCCGGTCGGGGCAAGTTACCTGGTTGAGGTTTTTTCCGGGGTTTTCTCTCAACCCAATGCGAGCAAATGCTGGGTAACTTTCGGTGCTGGACCCCGGACCCATTTCACCGGCATTATCACCTTCATATCATTCAGACGCTAAATAACCTAGATGTTGATACAGCGTCGTAAAATAACCCAATAAAATAAAAAAATAAAAATATAATTAAATCTCAATTAAAGCGTAACAATGAATAATAAGCCTAGTGTTACTGGCAGATCATTGAAAAGTAGTACTAGAGCAAGTATTTTTTATAATGTTGCGAAATATCTGCATGAATAACACAGTACAATTTTAAATATATTATTCAATCTACAAGTGAAGCAAAAGACAAAGTATATGATTATGTCTCGTGACCAGAATATTGTACGAAATGGAAATATAAAAATTGGAAATTTATCCTTTGAAGAAGTGGAAAAATTCAAATACCTGGGAGCAACAGTAATAAATATAAATGATACTCGGGAGGAAATTAAACACAGAATAAATATAGGAAATGCCTGTTATTATTCGGTTGAGAAGCTTTATCATCCAGTCTGCTGTCAAAAAAATCTGAAAGTTAGAATTTATAAAACAGTTATATTACCGGTTGTTCTTTATGGTTGTGAAACTTGGATTCTCACTTTGAGAGAGGAACAGAGGCGAATGGTGTTTGAGAATAAGGTGCTTAGGAAAATAATTGGGGTTAAAAGGGATGAAGTTACAGGAGAATGGAGAAAGTTACACAACACAGAACTGCATGCATTGTATTCTTCACCTGACATAATTAGGAATATTAAATCCAGACTGAGATGGGCAGGGCATGTAGCATGTATGGGCGAATCCAGAAATGCATATAGAGTGTTAGTTGGGAGGCCAGAGGGAAAAAAGACCTTTGGGCAGGCCGAGACGTAGATGGGAAGATAATATTAAAATGGATTTGAGGGAGATGGGATATGATGGTAGAGACTGGATTAATCTTGTTCAGGATAGGGACCAATGGTGGGCTTATGTGAGGGCGGCAATGAACCTCCGGGTTCCTTAAAAGCCGTAAGTAAGTACAAGCGAAGCTTCAGGAGTTTGTATCAGCTGCGTGAAGACAATATTAAAGGAATCACTGGTCAGGTCAAATTTTCAACCCTGAAGGGGACGTCTGAAGAGAGACAGAAGAAAGTGGAGATCGAAAACTGTGCCAACTTTGGCAACACTGAATGCTGATTTACAGAACAGTGGAAGTTTAAAATGCAGTAGGGAGTATCTGAGAAAACTTATTCTCTAATTGGTTTCAAATGGAAAAAATGAGTGTCAAGAAAAAAATTTATTGAAAAGCCTGAGGTTGTATCCTACCATGCTAATTACACCCGAGCAATTAAAAAATACCATCAACAGAAAAGGAACAATATATATTATTTAGATGATATATGTAGGTACATATGTAAATGCTCGCCACACAGTTGGTTCACGTTCGCAAACATGACGAAGCAGGGATCACAATGTCTATTGGTAAAGGACCAAGACTAGTTGAAGCTCATGTAGGAGGAAAAAATGACTTTGTAAAAAAATGTTCTGCTAATGTTTTGATCAAAGCAGAAGACGAGCGACTATTATGACGACATGAACCCTTTAATTTCACGAAATGGCTAGAAACACAAGTTCTGCTTAATACACCTTGTAAGTCAGTCATTGTGATGGACAATGTGAGCTAGCACAGAATGCAGATAAATAAAAAGCCTTCATCGATGAGTCTAAAAAAGACATTCAGTAGTTAAGGCAAAATAATATAAAGCGTGATGAAAATATGCGGGAGAATTGGTGAGAACATTGCCCACAAACAAAAATGATCCAAATTCGACTATGTCCACAAACAAAAAATACCCAAGTTCGATTAATGTACTAGAACTAAGGTAACCTACCTTAACAGACTACTTATGTGTGATGTGTCTTTCCCCTCTTCGGTGACTCTCCATACTTTTAATCAACTCACAACGTATTTTCAACACAACTCTATTCATCAACTCTTAACTCTCAAAATAAACATTAAAAACCACGGAACCAAAAAAAAAAAAAAAAAAAAAAAAAAAAAAAAAAAAATTGGAATTGGCCATTAAACATAATAAGAATTGTTCAAGAATTAAAACAGAAAATCAATATCCCGAATTTAAAAGAAAACCTACAAATTAAAACCAAATCCTTTAACTCTATTAAATATGGAATATAATCTAAATTTAACAGAAGAAATACTGAATTCAGAAGTAAACACTGAAATAATGAAACAATTGTCTTTAGAGACAATTAATATTAGATACCCTCCACAAAACTAGCTTCATTTATACACTGACGGATCCTTGATCTCCAGAGAACAAGGTGCCGGTGCAGGTGTTACGTGCTGTCTCTTCTCACTTTATAGATCTCTTGGGTATGGAACAACAAGTTTTGATGGAGAAATCATTGCAATAAGTGAAAGTCTCAGGAATCTTCTATGCCACATCAGTAAATTTAAGAATGCAGTTATATTGTCAGACTCCAAAGCAGCTATTCTATCAATAGTCTCTAAACACACACCTTCATCTCAAACAGCAGAAATAACTAAAATGCTCTCTCAATTAATATCACTCAATAAAAGAATTGTATTCCAATGGATACCATCCCACTGTGGAATCCTGGGAAACGAGAATGCGGATGCTTTAGCAAAGAAGGGCAGCACTGCTACTTACAGACCTGTTACTAAATCTACATATTACTCTGTGAAAAGATTTATTAAATCTACATACTTAGACTTCAACAAACAAAATTTGATAACACAATCCCATGGGAAAAAATGGAACTCTCTGCATCAAAATCCACAGTTAATTCCCGATTTACCACGAAAATCGTCTGTAGCTGCATTTAGATTGGCAACAGGCCATGATTGTTTGGCCAAACACCTGCATAGAATTGGAATATATCAGTCCCCTAACTGCCCATTGTGCAACTCAAACCAAGAAATGGATTTGGAACACCTCAAAATCTGTGCTTCAGTGGCTGGTCATGATAATATCTTTGAAAAATATTGAAGTGCAAGAGGTCAAATGACTTTATTGTCAAACGCCTGGCATTAGAAAGCAACAACAACATAATAAAATTATCTCTTCTAAATACATCTTTTTTGACCCAGCAGGAGGGGGAGATCCAATTTTGTATCAACACTTATTCTTATTTCTAACAAAAGTTTTCAGGAATACTTCATATATGGAGCTTAAATCCATTGCACTTATCTCAAAAAAAGATTACGCTGTTATCCCTAAGGTAATTTAATCTTATAATCAACAAACTTGGATCAACTAACCATAAATAAATGTATACTAAACAAGAAGAGTTAATTAATTCGGTAAATATTAAGAATTTTACTGTGGATATTTCATATATGTAATAGGGTTACCATCCGTCCGGCAAAAGGAGCACATGTCCTCTTTTTTAATCATTTTATCCTGTCCGCAAGCATTAAAAAAAAAAAAGAATTAAAATGTTTGGCATTTCGCATTTCAACTAGAATTAATATGAATATTGAATAATGTGCGATATTATGCATAGAATATCTAAACAAATGGTGAAAACCTATGAAAGAATTTAACTGCTTCAAGGTTGAAGCTGGAGCACATAAAATATGATCTATTGACATGCATTGCATTCTTACACTCTAAAAACATCACTATTCATGATTCTAAGCTATTTTTATCAATTTTGAGCACAAACTTTCTCAGAACTCTTAAAAATATGTCAATTGAATTTATTTATCCCAAGTCACAATGAAAGTGCTAAGAGAGTATTTCCTAATATCTGCTCAATGGACAAAAGAACGAAATCGCATGCTAACGGAGACAGCCACAGGTATCATCATGGTGAAATAAAATTTCAAGGACATGTCCTGTGAACAGTTCCATAGTTATCTGTTACAAGATATAAGTTGGTCCCTTCAGGCTCTTGTGCACAAAGTGGGCTTCACCGATAAGTAGGGTAGAGATGTAATACTGATCCAGCAACTAGTGAGAAAACTAAGGTGAGCCATGTTTTTATCTCTAATTTTGTTCATACCAATTTTTAAAAAGTCCTCTTTTTTCAGCAATGTCCTCCTATAGAACTTCTTCTCATGGTAATCCTAATATGAAACAAGCAGGGTTTTTCCTAATATGAAACAAGCAGGGTTTTTTTCTATCTTGTCGATCTATAGCATCTATGGTAAAGTTAATGCACCCTAACTCAAAGTTTTGTTATTTATGAAATTTTATTTTCAGTTTTTCTGTTGTTTGATGACATCTGGACAAGTCTGGAACGAGATTAACAATCCGCCATTCATGAGCAGGAATTACTTTCACCATACCAATAGACAGTGTGTTCTCGAAACTTTTGTGATTGTAATTTGCTGTATCCTTTCAACAGTAGTATAAAATATTTCTTGTGCATTCAAGTAATAATATTAATGGTGGTGAGTCTTTCAATAAATTGAAATTAAATACTGAACCTTAAAACAAAAATGTTCAGCACGAAATATACATTCTTCAAAATTTAAATTTTCCGTGGACTTATAATGATAAAGAAAGTGAGCTTGTTCTGGCCTACTTGAATATTGGTAGTGTGGTGATGTGAGTGCTTTCTTATATGGTTATGATTCGGGTTTGGTTCTATTGCCCTACATAACTTTGCTTGACAACTCGCTTACTAGACACTAACTGCCAGATATCACAATTGCTCGAAAACACCTTAAGCCCAACAATAATGAACTTCAGGTGCATCGTGTATTACAACTAACTTGCAAAGTAACTGACAATAATTATTGAAATAATAATTACTACTATTTGACTACATATTATGAAGACTTGAAAATTTAAAATGTGCTCTAATTTTTCAGACTTAACTTTTAGAAAGCTTTATCCATAAAAAGTGATTTCCTTTTTTTGATCTTAACTTGAAAACAGATTCCATATTCATTGCAGCGATAATAATGATGATAGAGGCAGCATCAAGTACCAGTTCTAATGAAAATAGAAGATCTCAGGCAATGACTGGACTCACTCTTGCAATGCTGTTTTTCAGTATAACTGTAGTTCTTCTTCAAAACAAGGTCAATGTATAGGGACCTGGAAATTTCGCATCTATTTTCATCAGAATTATAGTTCGTTTGGCCAGTTGGATAAGGCTATAAGATTTTTTTTTTCTTACAGAAATCAGAAGTTATTGTAAAGGTGCATATAGTGATGATGTTTCGCTAGAAATGTACGTGTTATTATTTTAATAATCTGTAATTACTTTCTATTAACCGCTTTCTTACAAGTCGTAAATTCTAATTTTATGATTCTTGCTCGGTTAACTACGAAAGATTAAAATTAAACAAAACAGTCACGCAATTAAAATGTCTTTAAGAAGATGCCTCGAATAATTTGTTATTATATAATTATTCATGCGTAATAAGCTAAATGATAAATAATAGCTACAAGACTTAATTCAGAGTCCAAGAATACAGTTCCACATTCATCTTCATCCTTATCCTCTTCTCCTCCCCAAATCGTCATCGGAATCAGCTCCTAAGTTTATGATGAACTGATCAGTGATTCGATTCATTAAATTGATCTCAGTCCCAGTAGAAATTCTCAATTTGTTTTGCGTGTCGGCAAGCATTGCTCCATCTTTCTATCATAATTAAATGTATACCATCCTGAAATAATAAATGTCCCATGGTAAATTTTGCGTTCCTTTTTCGTTCAAAATCTTTTACCTGTGTCCAAATAAGTTCAAGGGGATTAAACTCGCAGTGGTAAGGAGGTAAACGAATCACACTAAGTCCAAATTCTTCTGCAATTTTATTTATTTCATATGTTTTCAATGGTGGCTTGTACAACTTTATGATTTCGTACAATTTAGGTTTAAACATGCAGTCATCAAACTGTATTTTATTCTTTTTCAACCACTCCTGCATGTCTGCTTTAAGACTATTTGATGTTGGAGCTTTGTTTATTTCACGGAAGTGGTAACTCCCATTGTCCATTACAATAAAAGAGTTAGGTGGAATATTTGGCATTAACTATTCCTTGAACCATTTTCGAAATCTATCGCTGTCCATTTCCTTCTGGTAATCTTTGGTAGATTTTGACTGGAAAACGAGCAGTGCATCTTTCACAAAACCTTCTTCATTACCGGCATGAACTATAATAATTCGAGACCCCTTTCCAATTGGTGTTGGTAACCCTTCTGTATCATCTTCAGTAACTCACATTTTATCTCATGTGAGATTAATGTTCACCCAAGTTTCGTCTAGAAATATTATAGGCCTTCCTGTTTCCCGCACATCTTTAATCTTATATAAAAATTCATTTCTCATTGCTACAATGTTGGCAATTAATTTCAGAGGGGAAAAAGCATGCAAATCCATCTCCCAGACACAAGCCGCACTCCCCGAGATGATACAAATTAATCCCATCTGAGCATTACCGATCTTTTTAAGTACACAGAAGATGCCTTTCTTGGAAATAATGAAACCAGTTTTTTTGCAGGCTTCTATTATTTTCACTTAACTGTACTTGGCATTGGAAAGGATCATAATGTACCCTTCTCAAAAAGACTCGATTTTCTTGAGCATTGCTGTTGAGAGACACCATGCACTCTGATTATGAAATCGCTCACTACTGATGTCATCTTTCACCACAGTTCAGCCGTCGTATGACTCCTGATGCACATGATGTCATTCAAAGTCGTTTCCAAGATCGGAAACAACCCTCTGTATTTACAAAAAACACTTGATTATATTAGGAAAATTAACTGAAAAGAGTTAAATTATAGAGCTAACAGAATATCTTATCTAACCGAGAATAATTTCACTATCAAATTCAGATAGGCCTACTAGAACTAAAAAAAAAAGAAAGAGAGAAATAACATGACATTTCTGGAATTGATTTGAGACTGTAGAGCTCAAAGAAGATCCAGAAGTAATGGAATACATTTCATGACATACTTGAAGTTGCAGAGATCTTTTTTTTCCTAAAAACACGAATATTAAGAAAAGTTTATTAAATTATCCGTAAGTATCTTCTAGAAGTTCCATAGTTTGTTTTATTTCAGAGGCTTTAACTTTATGCAGAAAAATTAGCTATAAAAATATACCTGTAAATGGCATGTAGCACGTCAACTTAAGACAGAATTTCCAAACTACTTTCGCAAGAACGAAATACTTATATCAAATTCAAGATTTAAGATCGTATTGTAATCTATTCCTCTTTTCAGTATATAGAGTGGAAGTGAAATAACCCTGCAGATTTTCAGAGCGAATAGCTGATGTATGTAATAAAAAAGTGCAATATACCATATTGGTGGGAAGTTCATAGTTTTCTCAGAAAAAAAATGTTTTTTTTTTTTCCTTCCCAAATATTTAACTCTCTCTCATTCTTAACTATTGCGAGTAGTATCGTGACTTTTGTCCATATCAATAGAAAATCTAATAAAGAATCATTTATCCCTGTGGCGTATTTCAATAGCGTGGCCGGTTTTCGTGTAAATGTAATTAAAAAACTACTAATTTCAAGCCACTGAATGTTATGAACAGACTGCAATGTTGTAGCGATTGAGGAAGGTTTACGTACAAAGACAGACCTGAGTTCGTTGACCTCTTGCATCTTTATTACTAGAAGAAAGATTACTGTGTTAGCAGCAATGTTCCCGGACTGCTGAAACTTCAAACTTAATTTTATGATTAACCATGCATTTAATTACAAAACATAATATGATATATATTTCTCAAAATCTTCAGTCCTGCTGGCCCTTCACATTTCTGTATTTGGGCCAGCATTCCCTTACTTGCACTATTTACAACTTTAAACAAAACGTATTTTGACACTTGAAGCCTTTTTCTTGCTATGTCTTTCATGTCCCTTCACTTTCACTTGACCATCCTTTTACTTTATCCACTACTATTCTACTTCCCTTCTCTTATTCTCAGTTACCTTAAAAATCATTCCTACAGTACCTTCATAACTAACTTAATACTTTAAATAACAATACATATAACTTATTTAATATATAAGACCTAACCCTTGTTGACTATTTCACTAAAAACTTGAACTATTATTATATTAACTGTCTAAACTCTTCTCACACCACACATTAGCGCTCATATCCTAGCAACATTGCTTTCACTTTATTTATAACACTATTTAACACTGAAAAAAAGTACAACAGCTCACAAAACATAATATAGGTTTTCTAGTCCACACCTGTGGAGTAACGGTTAGCGTGTCTGGCTGTGAAAACCAGGTGGCCCAGGTTCAATTCCCGGTTGGGGCAAGTTACCTGATAGAGGTTTTTCCCTCAACCCAACATGAGCAAATGCTGGGTAACTTTCGGTGCTGGACCCTGGACTCATTTCACCGACATTATCACCTTCATCTCATTCAGACACTAAATAATCTAAGATATTGATACAGCGTCATATAATAACCTACTAAAATAAAAAATAAAAATAGGTTTTCTTTTCCTTTAAGTATATCCTATCGCCCCTTTCAATCTGCAGGGTTATTTCACTTCCACCCTGTATAATTTGAATAATGGCAGAGACGAAAGTTGAGGGAGGAGGATGCTGACTGGACAAGTGCCTCAGGTGCTGTATAACTAGAGGACCAATATTATGGCAATCTACAGTGACTTGTAGTCTTTGACTCAGGTGAAAGAAAGGCTCTCTATGTTTCTGCATAGTGGTCATGTTACTATTGCAGAATATCGGTGAGATCCAATGAGCAGTGGAGTTGCTAGCCCTGCTCACAAGATCATAAATATTGTGAAAAGGTGTGACGGAGAATTCTGCCAGGAGTTAACAGTCCAGTTTGGTAAAGTACAGATGTATGGTTGTGTAATGTATTATTTTTTGAGTTGTTAATGTATGACAAATAAAGAAAGTGAAATGTCGTTCACTTTACCAAAGAGAATGTTTATTTTGGAAAACTTAATGAGAAAGAAAAGTTACAAGAAAATGAAGCGAAGTTTTAGATGGGAGAGTCTGGAAACACGAGTTCCTTCACAGTCATATGTTTATAAACTTCTTCATAAGAGGAAATATATGGGATCTGTGTGTAATGAAACTGGATTGTTATGAACAAAAGTTTACAGACGAAAGGGCTAATGACATTTGAGTGTGTTTGGAACTGAGTTCCAAAAAATCTTTTAATAGATTTATCCCAAGAAATAGGGTTATCTTATGGTAAATTGGAGTAATGTCATATTTCATTTATTTATTATTCATTTCGTATATTCGGCTGATGATATACTTCACTTTTTATTGGATCTCCCTGTATTTATGTGTATATCTGTGTCTATGTAATCCTTAATTATATTAAATTGAGTTTTCTCGAGATAACAGTCTTTGTGCAATGTTCTCTCAGTGTTATGTATTTACTACATTATTAATTCTATGTTCTTCAATGCAAATGTTACCAATAAAATCGTGTATAGTATTTTATACTTAAGTACTGGAACTTATTTGTATTACTTACTTACTGGCTTTTAAGGAACCCGGAGGTTCATTACCGCCTCACATAAGCCTGCCATTGGTCCCTATTCTGAGCAAGATTAATCCATTCTCTATCATCATATCCCACCTCCCTCAAATCCATTTTAATATTATCTTCCCATCTACGTCTCGGCCTCCCTAAAGGTCTTTTTCCTCTAACACTCTATATGCATTTCTGGATTCGCCCATACATGCTACATGCCCTGCCCATCTCAAACATCTGGATTTAATGTATTCTGATATCCATTCTTGAATTCCTTTATGCCCTTATATAAATCTCTAATGTTTTTATTTTTACTATTTGTTTCTACCTCATTCAGTTTTTCCTTCAAGTAATCTCTCTTTTTATTCCTAAGCGTACAATTTGCTTCTAGTCTTTTATTGAGATAATTATCTCTATTTGCCTCAACTGGATCCTGTAAGAATTTCAATTTCGTCCCAATCATTTCTCATAGAAGCTATCCTTTATATGGTCGTCTTTCTCTTCTGTAGGGGCATGAGCATTTATAACTACGATATCGCACCATGTACCCTTAAGTATTAAATACAATAACCTATCCCTGATAAATTCGACCTTTTTTTACTGCTGATTTTATTCTTTTATGAATAAAGAATCCTGTTCCTAATTGGTGATTATCGTTTCCTTCCCCATAATACAACAAATAATCTCCTATTTGTGTTATGCCATTCCCAACTAACCTAACCTCCTGTACTTCCACAAAGTCTATTCTATATCTAGCTAGTTCTTTTGCTACTAATGTTACTCCTCCTGTTCTATATAGACTTGTAACAATCTTCATCAAACCACGGTTTCTTTTTCTTAGTTTCATAATAACCTATGCTCTGTTCAGCTGCAATTTTGATATTATCTCGGATATTTTCCCACATGCTATTAACATTTAACTCTTCCTCAACTTCGTCGGAACTTGCTAATACGGCAAACCTGTTTGAAATTTCGACCTGATAATGTTGCTTAGTTTCCTCGTCCTTTAATTTCGGGATATTGAATCTTTTAATATTAACTTGTTGCTCTACTAACTTGGCTACCGATAGTCTTTCTCTTAGTTCTCCAATTACCAAATAATGGTCAGAACTTATTTGTATACAAATACATAAATTCATGTCCCCAGAACATAACCTCCATCATCATCACTCTAACATATCTAGTTATTTTGTATTATATTTAACATTATAAACTCAAAACATACATACAATTATGATCTCCTAATTATAAAAAAGTTCAATAAACAAGTTTTCCATCATATAACAACTATTGAACAGATTAATAGGTCTAGTTTATATAGGTACAGAGTGATCCAGTCAGCAATCAACAGTCACACAGTAAGATGAGGTACATGTTTATCACGTACCACACAATTGCCTGCCCACACGTCTAGCACAGTTGCTGCGTCAAGACCCGGCTTGTCTCTCCCGAGTTGTGCATAAACTAAGAAGTAATATGACTAGATTAAGCTTACCTTTATTTACAGATACTCAAAATGACGCCCTCTGCTGCTAGAGAAGCCTGGCACCTTTTGAACACGTTATTAAACACTTGACGAATTTCGGCTGCCGAAATTGTTGAAATCACAATCACTGAAATTCTAAACGAGGCAACAATTTTCTCGGATCTCTTTTTAAGACCGTTCCTATCGCGTCTAATTTTTCCTTTATTACAACTCTTGGTTTTCTAGTTTTTTTTATTTAACACGAATCCAGTCTCTCTAAATTTTTCTATTATTTATTTAACCTGGTAGACATAAGGCCATTAGACCTTCTCTTCTTCTCTACCAGGGGGTTACAACTACAATATTAAGAATACAATTACAATTAATATTAAATTTACAAATACAATAAAAATCAAAGTACTAAAAGAGTAACTGATTAATAAAAGCTAGAGAGTTTATTGTAAAGATTAAAAAGAGAGAAGCATTTCTTTTATTGATTAAGTAAAAATTAAACCTACTCTACGCAGTAAGAAAATGCTTAATAAGCTTGCTTTTGAACGCTACTAAATTCCGACAGTCTCTGATGTCACTGGGTAGGGTATTCCACAAGCGCGAGAGTGAGATTGTGTATGATGTGTTGGTATGGCTAGTATGCAGCTATTTTGCGTGCGTGTGAAGAGATGATGATATGACGACAGGTAACTGAAACGGGAGGCAAGGTAGGTAGGTGTAGGGGTGTGAAGGACTTGGAAAAGGAGAACAAGAGAATGAAAATTTCTACGTTCGTTAAGCCGTAGCCAGTTTAGAGTTTGGAAGGATGGGGTAATGTGGTCAGCGCGACGGACATCGCAGACGAAGTGAACACAAGAATTATTTTTTGCGACTGGTTGACATTGACGTCAGTCAGTAGAAAATCACAATAATCGAAGTGGGGCATTACTAGTGTTTCCACTAGTATTTTCTTGAGCGATAGCGGAAGGAATTTTCGAATGTTGTTTAAGGAATGTAGTATGGAAAGAATCTGCATATTGTCGATTTATTGGGAACATATACACTGGGAAATTTCTGTATAAAAGCAAGCTGACATTCCACATACGACTCTGTTCTTGCATAGTTTAACACAATAAACACTCGTTGCTCCCTAGTGTATAACATAGTGAATGAAATTACACACAATAAGAATGAATAAACGTGTACTCAAATCACACAGCAAACGAAACTGAATGAGGCTGAGTAATACACATTGTTTATAGTTAAGGCGCCTGCAAGACTAATCTTGTTACAAGAAACAGTGCAATCGGTGAATGCTGCCTTCCTGCTAATCTAATGCTTTCTGAGCAATGCTGGAGACCTCGAATTGCGTCATACATGAAAAACCCATTATTAGTGATTTCTCAAATGTTTTATATTCTATACCAATCAGGCTCACAACCTTTATAAATGGACTACACAAAATATATATAATATGTCTCTGACATTCACTTTAACACTTGTTATAAAATATAAAACTTTTAAAATCAGAATCACATCACACTAAAAAGTCCACAATTAAACATTTTAGAACAATATGAAATCTACAAGTCCACAATAGCATATCCACAACATATATATGGGTCATTTGCAAAAATTGTAAACAAATGGACGATTGAGAACGTCAAAATTAAAGTATTATTTAGTGCATATTCTGCATGTATTAATATAGTCTATGTCTCTGCCATAGTAATCAGCCATCGTACACTCACCTTACTTTACAGCACTGTTTTGAATAATGTAACAGACATGACATGGAGTAACAGATCTGACAGGTAACAGACTTGACAAAGCAAACAAGCATTTGCTAACCTAAAATGTTTTTGCTTAAAAATCTTCAAAATAGCAACTTAACTACTGGGCACGTGTACTATTATGTCCTCTTGATCTTGACTTTATATGTTGTTATTTGTGGAAAACATAACACAAACAGATCTGACAGAGTAAAAATGCACGCTTAGACTAAAACACAAAGCAAGAGTTTGACACACAAACTCGCAAATCAAAATGAGTGAACATAGCAGTACAATCAAAATGGGTCTTTGTGCATCATCTTGGCTTGTGCATCTTTTTTCAACTTGTTTTCTAATGACATCTGTTGGGAATTTTTTTTATCATCAACTTTTGAGGTGTTATTCAACTGTGTATCCATAGGAACAGAATAGTGTAACAGACCTGACTGACTTACTGGACTAGAGTAATTATGTAATCATATTTAAGGAAATATAAACTCAGACATAAATGAAGAAGTTTCGATAATACCAAATGTTTCTTTAATTTTTTTTTTCTCAATTACATTATTAAACAAACCTTTATCTGGACATGATCATGCTCCATTTTAAAAACTTAACTAGTATGGACACTGCATTTTAGCTGTCAGTATGAGAATTTTATTTTATTCTCGTGAAATATTTCACGTGAAGGGAATAATTCTTGTGACGTTTACTACATTAGTATTGAAACTACTCACTGTTAGGAATTTATAACTCTATTGTTATAAATGCAATAATGGGAAGGGTAAGAATTGATGGACATCATTTGTTATACAAATTCTGTAAATGACCCATATATTTAATACGCAATTACAATTCAGTACACATACATTATTCGATCCAACAGTACAGATCCAGAGACAAAATTCAGGTGATCCAAATTTTGTTTCTGGGTCTGTGCAAAACATACAAACAACCTGCCTTCACCACCAAAACAGCATACTCCCACCACAGACGACAGCAAACACAAAAACTAGAACACGAGCTGATACTACAGTAGTTCAACAGATACTAACAAAGACACGATAACAGTGTCAAAACAGTGCTGTCTGTCACACGAGAAATTTTACCTTTTAACACTTTTAGCATTTCAAGTTCTTAAAGAAGTTTTTTTGTATACGTAATATTTTAAAATACAGTCATGTTAAAGAAGGAAGCCCAAATATGGTTGTAATTACTGCCTAAATAAATATATATTATAGAACATATGGTATTATAGCTTTCCTCTTTGCTGGGTAATCCTCGAACTTGGATTTATACCACCAGTGGGTTAACATAGCTGTTTCCACCTGGAAGTGAGAAAACAAAATTTACATAACAAACCATCCAGATAATATGTAAAAGGTATGGCAGAATTCTTAAAACTGTTAGTGGTCGTCGAGATGTAGTTTATTGGACTACAATTTAAATTATTATTTAGCAAAATTAAATTCAACTGTGAGATCGTAACAGGCCATTTGGCCTATTACTTGAAGGGAAGAAGAAGATTTAGCAAAAATGTTAATTTATTTAAATAATATACTAATAATAATAATAATAATAATAATAATAATAATAATAATAATCCGTGGTGCTACAGCCCGTGAAGGGCCTAGACCGACCAGCCGGCTGCTGGCCTCACGCCCACATGCCAAAGCAAAGGTGAACGATCATCCAACCAGAATGGTATTTGCAACCGGATTTCGCTACCTATCGTAGCTCCTCAAAGGGCATCACGATGCTGGGTGGGCACCGGTCCCATACACTGGCCGAAATTTCATGAGAAAATTTCTTCCCCCATGAGGACTCGAACCAGCGCACATTCCGTAGCACGAGTCTTAGGTAGGATGCCTTAGAACACGATGCCACAGCGTGAGACTAAATAATATACTGCAACACTTTCATTTAGAATGGGTGGATGATCACGATCCAGAAGATGATATACGCTGACACAGAATGAACTTGACAATAGGGCTCTCTCTGATAGCTGAAACGTTGTAACACTGCCTTCCACTTCAATAGTTTGGAGTTACTAGGATATTGTCGGCTGTCTGTGAACTTACCTAACAAGCTACTGCACTAAGGAAGATTATCTTTATTGAATGGTCTACAGTGAAGTCACAAAATGGGCGTACCCCACATTTATTACGACACTACGATGGGTATGGCTGATTGATTGACATGGACATGTATCTGATAGTTTAACGATCCAAGACATCGGTATGAAGACCTTCATTTTCATAGCACAGCTGAATTCTGCGCCATGTCCTCGCAGATGTTTTGCAGAGATAATCAAGGGTCACTTCGTTGAAGGCATCTTCCACAGCTGCTCATTATTGTGCTGTTGTGTTATAGTGGTGAGTTCACACTTTGTCCTTGATGAACCCCAAGAGAGCATTATCAGGCATTGTGATGTCAGCAAAAGGATCTTGATCATCTGCAGATCCTCATCCAATCCACTGGTTGGGAAAGATCAATGGTAAACTGACTTTGATCAGCCATGTTTGTTTATAACTGCATGATTATAGGTCTCGCAAGTACGGAATACCGACGGAAGGAATGCGAATCAAACACTGCGATAAGGAAGAACGGGCGACAGGAAAGGTCATGAGATAACATGAATGATATTCAAGAGTACAGTCGAAAGAGAAATGACATCGATAGAACCAGTCTTGTGTTGTGATAGTTACATTACGACTTTAGTTTGTTCCATTGCATGCGAATATGTGTCTTGTATCGCACGGTATTATTATTTCATTGGTAAACATATGTTGCACGTTTAATTAGCTTCGAATTTTTCTCTTGCTACGTTCTTTATTTCCATAGCGATGTCCTCATATGTTCATCTTCTTGGAAGAGACAGTACTTCCATCGGCTCACACCTCTCCACCCTCAACGTGCCTACATACACACGTCAAAACAGACAGCAACGCCATCATTGCTTTTTGGTAATCGTTTCTTGTGCAAGCTGTACCATGGTAGCATGGTACCAACGTAAACATGGAGGTATCAACATTCACAAAGAAAGTGATATAAGAAAACATGGGGTGTACACCCCAACATGTTCAGCAGGTTGTTTTTCGTGCCACTTTTTACATCAATAAGTATTGTTGCTACACACAGGCTCTTTTTAGCTGGTGATTTAACAATGCTGTATCAACTACTAGGTTATTTAGCGTCAATGGAATTGGTGATAGATGAAATTTGGCGGAATGAAGCTGAGGATTTGCCATGAATTAACCTGATATTCTCTTTACAATTGAGGACCGTTTTTCCAAACTTGCTAACTGCAAAATTTGCAAAATTGAGATTTTGATGAATTCGTTAACATAAGGCAGGCCTCTACATGATGTTCAAAGCGTCTTAGTAAAATTGGGTTATTTCTCTTCATTGTAGTGTGTCAAAGTGTGATCGTTTTTTCAAAACTTGCTTTCTGCTATAAGTGAGAGATACAGCAAAACTTGGTTACTGTAGTGTTTTGTCTCTCCTATTAAATTTAGTTTTTTCAGTTAGCAAGTTTTGCAAAAACGGTTCTCAATTGGGGAAAATCTCGGAAAAACCCAAGCGGGGATCAAACCCATGAACGAGCACAACTCCAGAACACTGGACAAATGCGCTACTGTAGCGTCATGGTCTAAAGACTCGCAATACAGAATGAGCAATTTCTCATGAAATTTCAGCCAGTGTATGGTACCAGTGCCCCATCTAATTTGGGGAGTAGAGTGAGTTCATCTTCTTACTATCTCAGAGCACAGACAACTACAGAAGCACGTAGGCACAAATGGCCCATTGTAATGCTCTTTAAACTAGAAATCATCCCAGAAGACTGCTTCATGATACTGTTTGATTTGATTTCCTGAATAATAATTACAGACGTTGGGGATGCAAAGTTTAACTATTTCGGCTTTGTACACTCAGGAGACAATGCATTACTTAAGGTATCAGTGCCTGACATGGCTTAAAGCTGGATAATCCAGCAGAATCTGAGGTGATGACTCAACATAAATCCCGTAGTTCCTACAGGCTGGGTCATGTATAAGACCCAATACATTTAGATGTTTATTAAAATGGCAATGTCCAGTTAGAAGTCCGGTTGCCCATCTTCTTTTTGCTACAGCTAGAAGTTGTTTAATTAAGTCTAGTCTTGATTCACCAGTAAGAAGTTTGGCCTATAGGGGATGCTTATGCATGCCATGGCATGCTAAAATTGCATCTCCTCTATTTTTGATGGAACAGTTATACCGTTGTGACTCAGTTCCCAGTTTTGTTAAAAACAGGTTGCACCACGATAATAGTACTGTATAAATAATAGTACATTATGCAACGAGCCTATAATGGTAGTAATTAAGACGCGAGTATGTTTATGAAACAAGCGCAAGCAAGTTTCATAATTTTCATACGAGCATCTTAATTACCATTATAGTCAAGTTTCATACAACTTTTTATGCTCGACCATATATCTAACTTGAAACTATTCATAAGTATTCATGTTATTCTTATCTGACTGAGGAGCGGAACTGACCTTGTGCAATACCTCGTAAATTGTGAGATGTGCGCAGACGCGAAAGTATTGATTTTTTTCGAGAAACAAATGTCGACATTGACCTTGATATAATCTACAGAGTAAAATAAACATTAATCTTGATATAACCTTGAAATTGAATTAGACATTGAAAAACGAGATGACAAATTGAATTTATTTGAATATTATTTACAATTAACGCTAATTATTATAATAAGAGAACTGACTTTATTTCAAATATTGGTGATTTATTGTGCAATTGGTGAAATGAATTTGCGGGAATGTGCTTTGTGAAAGGCTGGAAGATGACGGTGAATTGATGTTAATTTGTGTGTTGTTTTTTTCGACTGAGTTTAATATTGTATTTGAGATTTAAATTTTATTTTGGATCGATTCTTCAACATAACCTTCTGCGACAGTATTGGATTTCCAGCCTCTGTGACGTTTCAATATTGTGATGTTGCTGCCAGCGTCTACTAAAATTGTTGCAGAACTCCTGCGAAAACAGTTGTCTTTCGATTGCATATCCGAGAATAATCGATACTTGCGCTTTCATATTGCTACAATGGTATTTTCTGATTGGTGGAACACCTGAACTTTAATGAATAGGTGTACTTTAATGAGGTTCATTAAAGGGCTGCTACCAGGTGTATAATTACTACATTTCGGCATGGTCGAGCATAAAAAAGTTTAAAACACTTTTACACTAAAATAGGTACACGAATTCATTATTAACAAGGTGATTCGTTATATATCATAAAAATGAATTGAAGAGTCCACTGCAAGAATGATGGATGTCATTTGGAATACATTTTGCAGGAGAAGCAATTGGAAGTTTGAAATGCTTAACGCACAAAGCTTAACTGTGATTTTGCGATCATTACTGGACAATGACTATCAGTGTTAATGCCATATAACTCTCCATGTACATTCTATATGTCTTAAGCTATGCATTGACAGTCTTGGTTCATTTTCGACAAGAAAGTGACATCCATCATTCTTGCAGAGGACTCAATTATTAGGCCCAAAAACGATGTTTAAAAAGAACAATAAGATTACAGAAGGGCGAAAAGTACATGACAAATTCACAGAAAATGTTGAATGGAATGATTAAATTAGTTTTAAGTAATTTAGTGCTCCATTGACTCTACACGACCTGTTGTTGAGTAATCTTGGTAAACGACTCACTTCTGAGATGGTTTAATATTTTTCAGAGACCATGAGCTGTTGCAGAAACTATGTCATCTCACCCAGACACAAATTTCAGAAGATTTTCACAATTAACGTTCTATAAAGTAAACATGGGAATTCCAGAATTGGGTACTATAGGAATCATACCATAAAAATAAGAAGAGTATTGTAGTTTAAAATAGGATATTTACCTGATTGCTAAGCACCCACAAGAACACGACAGGCCAGGTATCAGAACCCCAGAGAATGAACGTCATGGCAAGATACATCATTATCTCTGTTAAGTTATGAGGGGATGATACCAGCTCAAACCAGTCACCATGTGGAACACGATGCTCCAATGTGACCACTGAACCATTTTTGTTCTTTCTTAAGTCAGCAAGCAGGACCGCAGCCTTGTATTGATGGTAGGAAGCCCAAAGAAAAAGCACGCAACCGTAGATATTGCCCAGAGTCAGCTCCTTAAGCTGGAACATGGTGCTGAGACCTGAAAAGTCGGCAATGCAGTTTCTTTAAGAATTTTCTTCATATTACCTATTAAATGTACTTACTTGTCCAATGTGTTTTAGTTTTAACTCTTAAATAAGGTGGAATTTCATAGTCAATTTTCAAATGTTTTACAGAGAAAACATTTATGGCATCCCTTTCTTTATTTTGGCAGTAATTTTCATATAGGTACAGTACAACCTTGGATTATTATCTGTCATAATGAAGGAGAGAAGAGAGACGGAAAAAAGAAGAAAAAAAAAAAGATAACCTGGACAAGAAGAGATTGTTTCATTTTTTTAAATACACGTATCTTAAGATTTTTTAATAATTCTGCCACTTTTTTTTCTGCATTTTAGTTTAATCTTTCTCCAGAAGAATATCTAGAAATCTAGTGTCATGCTCTTCTTACAAAAACTGCTTAAGTGCATCCATTAAGTCAAGTACAGTTTATAACAAACATGTATTTCAGACATGATATCCTCTGCTGATCTCAACCCACTGTTGCTGCCACCAACATTGCCACCGCTGCCCCCACCACCACCACAACTACCACCACATATTATTCACTCCTTTTAATTAATTCCCAGATAGTACAAAGTTCATATCCAGCCACTATTAATATGCTGTTTGTGGGCATTGTTGTTGTGTTTAGTCAACTGTCCGAAGAGAGGTCTGAACCTCACAAGTAACACCAAGAAGGCACCATTTATGAGGCAACTAGGCCAGGAGATAATGGGTAGGGTGGCCAGTTCCTTTTCCCCTCCATTGCATACATCGCTAACTAGCTACATATTACACTAGTCAGACTTCAGATGCATATAAACAGTTATTCTTCCTCTGACACATATCGTCAATTGAGATGTACTGTCTGGTAATAGATATATATATCAGCTAGAACCTCAATCAGAGGATTTGTGGGCATTAAAAAACGGATAATTTTTTTTCTAAAAATATTTGAACTTTTTAACATTGAATAATGTTATTACTCAAGGGTTACTAGTAGTGTGAAACAGACAGATTTTTCACGTAACACTGACTCGACTCCGTCTTTGGATGCTAACAACTAGAGAGCGGAATTTAGGCAAAAAAATCTTGTTTTTTTCCTTGATACATACAGGCTTGAGATTTAATATTTACATTTTTCATGGAAATATAGGTATAAATAAAGGGATTTTATAGTGTCTAAAAATGCCTATTTCGACATTAGTGCCTATTTTTAATTTTTGCATCTTTTTCGTAACTACTGTTTTTCTTAACATTCTGTACCGTTTACATTCCAAGAAGGATAACAACTCCTTCCTACAAGTGAACGACACAATAGAGAAGTACCTCTGGGCCACCCCTTCTCATTCTTACAATCTTTCAATCCTAAAATTCCAACTTCCAGTCAGTCTGGGTAGCATAGCACTGACTTTCTGTGTTCGAGGTTGCAGGTTCGATCCCAGCCCAGGTCAATGGCATTTGAGTGTGCTTAATTGCGACAGGCTCATGTCAGTAGATTTACTGGCATGTAAAAGAACTTCTGCAAGACAAATTATTATTATTATTATTATTATTATTATTATTATTATTATTATTATTATTATTATTAAATCTTCCTCTGTCAGCAATTTAACACAAACTTACTGGGTTGTACCCAAATAAGCATTCTCTTACATTCCAAGACAGATAACAACCTTTCATTTTTCTCACCATTTGTGAGCAACACAATAGCCACCAGGGGCAGCCCGTCCTTATGTGCTACAGTACAATGATAATTTTTGCTCAAATAATGTATTTGCAATACCATAGAATTTAATCTGTGATTTGACAATTTCCCGTGGTTATGTTCATGACGCGTTATAGAGTGTTTAGTCTTCGCTCTTAGCTCTTTGGTGCCTCAGGGGGTACAATGTGCTACTCAAAACTCTACATGAGAATGTAGACAATTAATGCGCATGTGCGAAGCTGAAATCACTGCTCTGATTGGCTATTTTTATGCGGGAAAGTGCTGTAGTCAGCTTCAGCACGACACAGCTTGGAGATTGCAAAAGTTGTTGTTTTCTAATGCCAGGCGTTTGACAATAAAGTCATTTGACCTCTTGCACTCCAATATTTTTCAAAGATATTATCATGACCAGCCACTGAAGCACAGATTTTGAGGTGTTCCGAATCCATTTCTTGGTTTGAGTTGCACAATGGGCAGTTAGGGGACTGATATATTCCAATTCTATGCAGGTGTTTGGCCAAACAATCATGGCCTGTTGCCAATCTAAATGCAGCTACAGACGATTTTCGTGGTAAATCGGGAATTAACAGTGGATTTTGATGCAGAGAGATCCATTTTTTCCCTTGGGAGGGTGTTATCAAATTTTGTTTGTTGAAGTCTAAGTATGTAGATTTAATAAATCTTTTCACAGAGTAATAGGCCTACGTAGATTTAGTAACAGGTCTGTAAGTAGCAGTGTTGCTCTTCTTTGCTAAAGCATCCACATTCTCGTTTCCCAGGATTCCACAATGGGATGAGATTGCAAAAGTAAAGCGTAATGAAAGAATGCTTGTTTGTGGAAGAACTCGGAACTATTTACAATGTATTTGGTAATTCAAGTATCCAACTGCTGCTGCCATCTACTGTATGAGGTTCCTCCTGAATCAGTCAGCAAGCGACGAAAAATGGAATCTCAGAAAATTAAAGCCAAGGAAGTATGTGACCGTATAATTCAGGAAACTACTTATCGTTTCCAATCTTTAAGCTACCTAGACGCAACAAAATTGTTAAACAGCGAATTTTTTGACAATTTTTCGCATAATTTTCCTGAACACAAGCTTGAAGTTGCTGTCAACAGCTATACTATACTGAACAAAAGAATGTTAAAGACACAACTTGGAGTTCTATATGGAAGACCCGATGGAGCTGTTCAATTGTTACAATACATAGCCTCCAACAATTTACAGGATCCATCCTGTGAAGTAACGAAGTTGTTAAATATTTTGGTTACAATGCCAATGACCACTGCTGAGCCAGAAAGATGTTTTTCTTTCTTGAAACGCATAAAAACGTTTTTAAGGAACACTATGTTCCAGGATCGCCTCACTGCTCTTGCAATACTGTCAACAGAAAAGAGTATGATGTCCAAGATGGAGGGGTTTAATTCCAGGGTAATTGACAAGTTCTGCAGTAGGAAGGAACTTCATATTTCATCACTAGGCTAGTCTCAAATTAAGATAAATACATATAAATGTATGCAGTAGGCCGATATAGAGATTGTAGCACACTCATTATTTTGACCACCAGCCGCTACTGATAGCCACAATAGGTGCTGATCATCTACTATGAGGCAAACTATGGAAATGTTATTAGTGAATGAAAAACACTAACTTAAAAACAGAATGTCTTCATTTTGTGTATGCATGTGTACCCTTGTAAAATGTGAAATGTGTGGAAGTTTCTTTTAATCCTAGAATTTTGCATTAAATACATGTTGAATCTTATATTAGTGGCATTCTTCAACAAAGAATGCCTATTTTTTATTTTATAGAGCCTAAATAAAGAAGTTTAAGAGCCTATTTTAGGGCCTAAAATTCCACTCTCTACTAATAACTAAATACCTATGGTGTATTCATAGGAACATGTTGTATGTGGATGAAATAATAAAGACTGATCTATCCAAAAATGATTAAAATAAAATTGTACATTGTTTAAACAATAATCCAAAATATTTAATACTTTCCCTCATTTTACAGACTTTCAGTCACTTGCTACGGATAAACCATAAAAGAATAGAATGAAATTTTCTGAAAGGGACACTATGACCCAGCATTGTGACCTTTTACAATCTATTGCACTAACCATCAAGGTAAGTTCATACTCAAACCCACACCAGCTGACTACACTAAGGTTCACTGTGTACCCAGGTTTTGAGCAAGCCACCCTATTCGTTCCTAGACCCAGTCCCCTCCATGTGTTATCAGTCGAAATTCGGGAAATGCTATGGAATGACAAGGAAATGGACAAATGTTGACATGAGACGAAAGACATGCTATGTTTTCACAACTGAATCACCATTCTTCAAAAATGTCTCGACAATGAAAGGACGATTCTCTATACTCCACGTCTCCATGATTACACAAAATGGCGTCAAAAATGCTAACAAATGACAGTCGAATGATATCATAACCCCTCATGTTGCTCAGTAAACAGCCTTCTAAAACTGTTCAACTTCTTTGACGCAACTTGTAAAAAACTGAATACTTAAAGTTATTCAACATTAATTCTAGAACTGTTCTCTAATAATTTTTTTCATAAATATTATTTTCTGCATTGTCATTCTCCTCAAACCCTTGAAATTCGTCTGGAAGTTCTTCAATGTCCGAATATAATTTCCTTCATAATTGTACAACATTTTCATTCCTAATCAACTTCCATCCATTGGTTACAAAGAAGAAGGTTCCTTTTAAGTTCAAAATATTTCCATAAGGTCGTAAGATGAACACAATTCATTGTGAAGAGGATGGGACAGCACATTACCTAAGCACAATACAGCTTTCTGATGTGGACATTAAAAGGTAAGCATGCCCTAGCATGTGGGACAAATTATAAATAAATTAACTACTGAAGATATTGTGGACCACCCATGCAAATTAATAATAATAATAATAATAATAATAATAATAATAATAATAATAATTGTGGTAAATATTTTACAATTATGCAAATTCCAAGTTTATAAATTAAATGGATCTTAATTTACTGCCTTGCAAGTTGGCAATTTTAATGAGAATTTCTGTTGTAAAGAAGTTTCTGGGCTGTCGTACTTTACATAAGAACCGAAAGGTAAGGCTGTTTACGAAATATTCACAGATTATATGGCTAGTCAAGGTTCTATGCCATTTTACTTAAGTTTTATGGCTCATTTACTTACCCTTATCATCAATGAATCCAGGTGATTCTGCTATAATCGCCGTTATAGCTCCGAAGTAATGAACGAAGCCCACAACATAGTGTGACCAGTTCATCTGACCGTTTGAAAAGACACTCACAAACCATGTTTCATAAAATCTCCGCCATGATTGAAGGGTAAGAAGTGACAATGCTAGAAGACTGGAGATGGCACTCACTAAAAAATATAACACATATTTTATCAAATTCAAATAAATTAAGATTTAGATGTATGCCGTGCCATTTTATGCATGGGCAAATCCGGCAGTGCCAGGGACCTCAAAATGATGATGATGATGATGATGATGATAATACATATGGTCAGGCTCAGGGGGAGGTGGTGTTTCGGGATAAAGACAGGTTCAGGAGAGGAAATGGTTACAGAAAGCGGAATCAAACAGTTTCGTTCACAAGTCTGAGAACTTTCAGTTCTTTCACATGCTCTTTTTCGTTCCTTTTTAGAACCATTGCAATTGATATAACAATAGAGACATTCAAACACTTTATTTTTAGCTGTGCTGTGCTAGAAAGAGTGGATGAAGAAAAAAATAATGCTAAAACTGATAAAGGAAGAGAAAAAGGAATTATCTGGGTCACTGGCTAAGAAGAAACTGCCTACTGAAGAATGGACTGAAAGGAATGGTGAATGGAAGAAAAATTCAGAGCAGAAGAATATATCAGATAATACGCAACATTAAGGTACATAGTTTGTATGCGGAGACTATGAGAAAAGCAGAAAAGGGCGAAGATTGGAGAATGCTGGGTTTGCAGTGAAAGACATGCCCTTGCGCAGAACACTATGAATGAATGAAACTACCGGTATTTTTATATATTATATTATAGCCTACCAAAAATATCAGATTTCTTTTTTTTAATTTATTACATTTTCATTCGGCTTTCAAATGTAAGTTTTCGTGTCAGTAAATATACAAAGTTATTGAACTTTACTTTCTATTTTAACACTTTTCCTGTTGTCATTAGTAATGAAGTGTATTGAAAGTGGTGGTGCTAAGTGAAAGGAAGTTAAAGAACGTGAACAAAGTATTAAGAAACTACCGAAAATAATTTTAGTTGCACTGGCAACAAAAAATTTTTTAAATTTTTAAATTGTTAACAGCCTCCCATTGGAGGTAGCCCAGAAGGACTCAGTATACTCTCCTACATGAATTTTACAATATTAAATGTTACATAAATTTGTTGACAGAAAATTAAAATAAACATATATGAATTATAAAGTGAAGAAAAAGAAATTAAACACAGTGAATATGATGACTCAGAATTTGGCAAGAGCGTTTCAAAACTATAGTTATGATGTCAGCAGTAAGTGTCTGTGGTAGTTCAAAAGTCTTCCTGAAGCTTTCAAAGAACTTGGGAATCACACCACGAGCTCCAAGAAGAAGACCAATCACCTCAATGTTTTCAAGCTGGTATTTTGCTTTGAAGTAATCAACTGTTGGTAGATAAAAGTTGATCTTTTCTTGATTGACATCCTCCGGCTGGCTACTCCCCGTTTCAATCCTTATGGTAGGATCAATTATATAACCTTTCTTGGTAGTCTGGGAATACGCTATGATGTCAATACGTCTAGAGGAGCCATTAGTAGCAAGGCAAAAGACTTCCTCTTCTACTGTCCAAGACTTTTTTTTCAAAGCAGTTGCAATTAAGGATCGAACATGATGATGTCTGGCATTTCGGAAGAGTAAACCTCTGTTACATTGACCTTGGACATGGGCAAGGGTTTCAGTCTCCGGGCAATGATAAAAATGAAAATAATATATAATAACATTCCTGCCCATTCATATTCCAGTTTGGAGAAAATAGATTTAGATTTCTAAACATACAATGCAGAAAATATTCAAGAACAGGTGACAAACTGTGCTTTAGAAAACAATGTAAGCACCATTATTTCTGAAAATAGTAAATACACAATTTCAGACCCAGGTCTTTGGCCAGATATTGATAACACGGGATTACTGGGTAGAATAAGGCTCTTTCACTTGTCGAAATAAAGGTAGCCTAATAATTTTTATAAATCCGACCATGAATACAAAATGTTTGTTGTTGTTGTTTTCTAATGCCAGGCGTTTGACAATAAAGTCATTTGACGTCTTGCACTCCAATAATTGTCAAAGATATTATCATGGCCAGCCACTGAAGCACAGATTTTGAGGTGTTCCGAATCCATTTCTTGGTTTGAGTTGCACAATGGGCAGTTAGGGGACTGATATATTCCAATTCTATGCAGGTGCTTGGCCAAACAATCATGGCCTGTTGCCAATCTAAATGCAGCTACAGACGATTTTCGTGGTAAATCAGGAATTAACTGTGGATTTTGATGCGGAGAGTTCCATTTTTTCCCTTGAGATTGTGTTATCAAATTTTGTTTGTTGAAGTCTAAGTATGTAGATTTAATAAATCTTTTCACAGAGTAATACGTAGATTTAGTAACAGGTCTGTAAGTAGCAATGCTGCCCTTCTTTGCTAAAGCATCCGCATTCTCGTTTCCCAGGATTCCACAATGGGATGGTATCCATTGGAATACAATTCTTTTATTAAGTGTTATTAATTGAGAGAGCATTTTAGTTATTTCTGCTGTTTGAGATGAAGGTGTGTGTCTAGAGACTATTGATAGAATAGCTGCTTTGGAGTCTGACAATATAACTGCATTTTTAAATTTATTGATGTGGCAGAGAAGATTCCTGAGACTTTCACTTATTACAGTGATTTCTCCATCAAAACTTGTTCCATATCCAAGAGATCTATAAAATGAGAAGAGACAGCATGTAACACCTGCACCGGCACCTTGTTCTCTGGAGATCAAGGATCCATCAGTGTATAAATGAAACCAATTTTGTGGAGGGTACCTAATATTAATTGTCTCTGAAGACAATTGTTTCATTATTTCAGTGTTTACTCCTGATTTCAGTATTTCTTCTGTTAGATTTAGATTATACTCTATATTTATTAGAGTTAAAGGGTTTGGTTTAATTTGTAGGTTTTCTTTTAAATTCAGGACGTTGATTTTCTGTTTTAATTCTTGAACCATGGATATGAAACTTTTTTGAGTTTTTAATCTACAGAGAGGACTGTATGAATGCCAATTGTTTCCTGGTAATCTGATAAGTTTTTCGTATTGAATCAGTACAAAATTGGAGATAATGTCGAAAAAAGATGCCTTCAGAAAATACACTTCAGATACCAAAAAATTATTTACATCTCTGTAATGAAAAAAATATTTTCTGTGGTGTCGCAGATTCTTGTCAAATTTCACCATAGAAAAAAAAAGTTCGTTTAAGTTATTTCAGAAATATGTTTTGTAGCATTTTCTGAAAAGTGACATGTCAGGTTTTGAAAGTTTGCTCCTCAAATACAGTGTAGTGTGCGAGTGGCACAGAAGAAAATGACACACGCAGTTAGGGTTGCCAGATCAGTAAATTTAGGATAGTACAAACTTTAAAAATATCATATTTCATTGAATTTATGAAGAAAATATCTACATTATATACCTCGACAAAACATATAATAATATTGTATTTTTTCATAGGCCTATTTCCTAAATAACAAATTAAGAAAACTAATATTGTATTGTAATAACAAGAAACTGCAACCAGCTGCCATGTATATCCAGTGTGGATTATCATGGATTGCTTGCAGTCTATGTACTACTATCACAGTCTAGTATATACAGTCACGAAACTTGAGTTGTGAGGTGCTAGGAACAATAGACTGTGCAGATACTATTTCGAATTGTCTGTAATGAGGCGATATTAGCGATCCTAGTGGTTAGCAACTATCTATGGATGCATATTTACTACCTATTGAGCTTCGTGACATTCACAGATTTCAAAAAGGCAACAGTAACAAATATAAGTGATACTTGGGAGGAAATTAAACACAGAATAAATATGGGAAATGCCTGTTATTATTCGGTTGAGAAGCTTTT
Source organism: Periplaneta americana (assembly GCA_025594305.2). Lineage (NCBI taxonomy): Eukaryota > Metazoa > Arthropoda > Insecta > Blattodea > Blattidae > Periplaneta > Periplaneta americana. Next base: position 16,873,626 of record JAJSOF020000005.1, read on the forward strand.
CTCATCCAGTCTGCTGTCAAAAAATCTGAAAGTTAGAATTTATAAAACAGTTATATTACCGGTTGTTCTTTATGGTTGTGAAACTTGGACTCTCACTTTGAGAGAGGAACACAGGTTAAGGGTGTTTGAGAATAAGGTGCTTAGGAAAGTATGTGGGGCTGAGAGGGATGAAGTTACAGGAGAATGGAGAAAGTTACACAACCCAGAACTTCACGCATTGTATTTTTCACCTGACATAATTAGGAACATTAAATCCAGACGTTTGAGATGGGCAGGGCATGTAGCACGTATGGGCGAATCCAGAAATGGATATAGAGTGTTAGTTGGGAGGCCGGAGGGAAGAAGACCTTTGGGGAGGCCGAGACGTAGATGGGAGGATAATATTAAAATGGATTTGAGGGAGGTGGGATATGATGATAGGGACTGGATTGATCTTGCTCAGGATAGGGACCAATGGCGGGCTTATGTGAGGGTGGCAATGAACCTCCAGGTTCCTTAAAAGCTAGTAAGTAAGTAAGTAAGTTGAGCTTCGTGACTGTACGCCTATATACTAGATTGCTACTACTGTACTACTAATACTACTAATAATAGAAAAACAATTCAATTTTTATGCACCACAAATTCCAATTAGAATGAAAAGTCGACATTCTAGTCGCTTGACTAATAGTACAACTAAATAATTTTTAAATTAACTTTGATAAATACAGAAAAAAAAATCTTACCTCTGGCTTTCCTATTACTCGATGCAAGGAAATCTAAGAGTGATATCATCCAAGATGGAAGTTCCCAGGATAAGAAGTACATTCCAAATGTTAACACTAAGCAGAGAGTAGAATATACTGATGCAAACACATAGAAATGACGAAACCAACTGAAATAAAATAATGTATGTGGATAACCAGAAATAAAGAATAAAATAATTAAATCTACCCTTAACAGTACTCGTAATCATTTATTTCAGCTGACAGCGCGTTTTCTCGACGAAATTTAGACAATTCAGTTGAAACTTGATCAATATGACGAATATCAGTGACATAGAGGATAAGTTACAGGTTAGGTTTGAGTTGTTGAGGTTTATTGCATACCTAGGCCTATATACTTTTTGGTAGACATACCAAGAACCTAAACGAAACTAAACCTAACCTGTCACTGATCCTCGATGATGTCCTGTTCACGTTTTCTACAGAATTATCGAAATTTATTTAGAATCCCTCTATTTGACTTGGGGAATAAGTACAAACTACTAAAATTGAGCAGAAAGCAATATTAAATAACTCTAACCTTGTCACAGTCCTTTTATCTCATGTCAGTATATTTTGGCTTGTCAGTATATTTTTTCATTAATAATTTTCCTCGTATATAATCGTGAAAACTTTGTAACTAATTCAACACTTCATAGCATAAATACACGTCAAAAAATGACTTTCATACTCCATCGGCAAGTCTATCGTGCTATCAAAAAGGAGTGCATTACATGGCAGTAAAAATTTTTAATAGCCTCCCTATTGATATAAAAAATGAAACTCAAAATATAAGATTATTTAGGGCCAAATTAAAGAATTACCTAATTTCTCACGCCTTCTATTCTGCAGGTGAATTCATGACATTCAACAACACTTCATGAAATTGATACTAAAACTCTGTGTTGTACTGGTAGACTATATTGTAAACCTCGTCTGTATATGTTTAATCTAGACTGTGACTATAAATTAAGACTTTATAATAGTAGGTAATGATATTAAGAAAGCCGGTCAATGGTGCCGAGGGCTGGACATTGAATGATAGACAAAAAAATACTATTAAAGCAGTGGAAATGGATGGTTTACTACGTAGCTTGCGGGTGTCTCGTCTACAGAAGGTTAGGAATGACATTATTATGGAAGAGTTGAACCTACAAGAAAATATAATCGACCGTATGGAACGAAGACAACTACAATGGTTTGGACACATGCAATGGATGTCAGACGAGAAGTGGCCCAAGAAAATATTGAATTGGTCTCCACCTGGAAGAAGAAAAAGAGGACGGCCTAGATATATGTGGAGGGGAAAAATTGTAGAAGCAATGAGAGCTAGAGGCCTGGAAGATGGATCCTGGAATAACAGAGAAGAATGGAAAAAGGGAATCCAAGGCAACCACTTATAAAGTGGAGAAGCCTTTAAAAGTAAGTAAGTAATAGTAGGTATTAAGTTTTTTGATTTGTTCCATATTCTAGCTGTGAAGCAATGTATGAACACCATGGAATGTTAATAAATACTATACTATATTACACTATACTTAGCTATCCTCTCGTCTAACCCATTCTATGGTGAGAAATTGGTAGAACGGGGAAAAATTCTCTCCGACACCGGAACTCGAACCCAAGTTTCCAGCTTTACGTGCTGGTGCTTTATCCACTAAGTCAAATACCGATGCCAGATTGAATCCCGGTGCCTGAGAGAATTTTTCTCCATTCTACCGATTCTTCACCATATGGAAATGCAGAAGTACTGCACTGAAACTCCATATGTACTTCGGTACATCATAGTAACTCACTCTAACCTTGTCATAGTCCTCATCTCACATCAATTAACTATATTTCCTCATCTAACCTAAGTCTTAACAAATAATGTTTACGTAAATATACGTCCGCGGAGGGCAAAACACAGTGCAACACGATCACACACTACCACCCAAAATTATATTATCTTAAGTCGTAAATATTAACTAGATAAAATGAAAATTACTGCTTTCCACTCAATTTTAGTAGTTTGCAGTACATATTCCCCCCTCCCCAAGTCAAATCGAGCAGTTCTGATTAATGGAAAAAAAAAAACTCACCGTTAGATAAAATAAATAACTTAATTACCACAATTTTTTATGTTATTATATTCACAATTTTCGTAATATCCATTATAGAGATAGGCCTATATATGTCATCACATTTTTTCAAATGGTCTATTCAATGTAAACCAAAAATTATGTCGTACTTTTCTGATAAAGAGAAGCGTCTGTCGTCGGTGGACTTATGTTGCCAAAACTTATATAGTAGGCCTATAAATTAAAAAAAAAACTACCAATCAACAACAAATAAAATTTCTGACCAATAACGATAAAATCTGCAGTGCTCGGGAAAAGTGACATACCGTAAGTCAGTTTCCACAAATCTTTTTTGACAATTTATTGACAACTTACACTGGTTTATGTTGATTTGATTTTTTTCTGTATGAATTATTGTAATGGGAGGAATACTTACGTATTTTTTTCCAAGCGAGCAGATGTTCCATATGTTGTCAATAAATTATCAGAAAAGGTTTGTGGAAACTGACATGTGTCACTTTTCCCGAGCACTGCAGAAATATCACGAACTGTTTTAAATTTCAGTTCTGGACTTAATTTTGCATAAATTGTTTATGTAACAGGCCTACACCAAAATGTAGTAAGGGAATTAGTAATCTGAGAGGCTTTTTCCATACGTTACAGCAAAGGAAGAGAGAATTACAATGTATTGTACTTATGTGCGTGTTTCTTACCTTTTGGGCACCTCAATTACTTTTATCCGTGATGGTCGACCACGATAGGCATATTTTCCATGCCTGAGCGTTTGCCTTATAAATACAGGTAGACGTTTCTCAATATTATTAATCAAACATCCCGTGACAACTACAAATATTGTCATGAACGAAAATCCAATCTTTAACAAATTCAACTCCATCATGAGTTGTGAGCAGTTGTGCTTTCCTTTCTGAACTGAATGTATTATTTCATGTAATACATACACCGGTAATCATACCTTTCTAACTTTCTTTTCCACTTTTATGTTTTTAACCTCTTATTGCTACACGGTCTACTAACACACTTTCTTTCATTTTTTTCTTCTTCCCCCACTATCATGTTCTAATTTTTCATGACTATTTCTTAATGCATTACATAATAGCGTAACTTGTATCGATATAAAATACGAAGTAACGCAAATGATATTGACAACATTCATGCATATCACGTACTTATTACACGCAACACGCATTTTGTCGCTACACGTGAAATTACGAGTTTCGACACAAGTAGCACCCAGTGTTGCCAACAAGTGAAGTTTGAAAATCGCAAAGAACATGAAATAGCTAACAAAAGTAGCTAAAGGAAATGAACGACAAAAATGTATCTCTGTTTCGCGGAGCCGTAGTTCTTTACAAGACCTCTTTTTTTCTTTCTTTCTTTCAATGATTGTTTCTTCATAAGTACCAGGTCGAATCTGACCCTTTCCTTTTAAAAGAAGTGTAAGATACAAGACCTCAGTATGAAATCAATGCAGTGCAGCATTTTCTAAGTATTTAATTTGCCGACATCATAGCAATTGATAACAAAAGATTGGCTTCATAATCGATCCCACTATCAGATTTGAGGGTGCTGAATTACAACCACAAGAAGCAGATCTGGAAAAGAAAAGACATTATGAACCCTGCTTTGCTTATCTGGAAGAGAAATACCACATCCGTTTGTCGCTGGGAAGTTATTGGCTTGCTCTTTGGTGCAAGGGGCACTATCTCAAGATTTTGTATCAATTTCTTTCATCGTTTCCATATCGATCTTCTGGAACTTCAAGATATAGCCATTAATGTTATAAGACATTCCTTGTTAATTGTAAATAACCATCTGTACAGTTCTATATATGAAAAATAAATTATTCCTGTCGAGGATAGTGCCCCCAAAAATAAAATAAAATAAAAATAAAATTTAAAATAGAATATTGTTGATGTACAATTAATTTAGGTGCTGTTACCGCTCGGTACCTCTTGGCAGTGGCGTATACTGGTTAAAGGGTTTGGGCTACCGCTGACCCTATTATGACACAATATATATCTAACAATTACTTTAATTTTAATTACTATGGTAAAACTAATAATACAAAATTATTACATTATGTTATATTATAAACTTTTTCTTTTGTAATTTCCTTGGGCTACCGCCGGTAGCCCCGGTAGCCCGCAAAATACGCCCCTGCCTCTTGGTAACCTTTTTGGATTCTTCTTTCAAGGTATGGCGATGGATCGAAGTACCGGTACAGCACAATACTAGAGCCAACATGAAATATATCGCAGTTTTAACTTATTGATTTTTTTTTTATTGAGGGAGTGAGAATGAGACATTCCAAAGTCACACTTTTAAGAAAAATAGTTTTTTTTTTGTGCGAGTTCATTTCTTACACATATGGGGCAGCTACTAGTAAAAGGTAATGCAGAATTCCTGCAGGGAACATCGGCACATCATAGAAATATATTTTTTCTTGCAGAATGAATTTAGAATGTAAATTAGTGTGTTTAGATGTTTTGTTAGGTATGAATTTTCACTTTCAAGGATTTCCAAAGCATTTTGGACTTCTAAAGTTACCAAAAATTAAAGATTTCAATTAGATCCATTATGAAATATCGCAGTTTTAACTTACTGATTTTTTTAATTGAAAAGGGTGAGAATGAGATAGTCCAAAGCCACACTTTTTTGTGCGAGTTCATTTCTTACACATATGGGGCAGCTACAATAAAATATTATAACATTTACTCAATAAATAACGTACCGGTACCGGTAAGTAGGACGCTGAAGAAATTATAATACCGCACCTAATAGCATTGGACTATAAACCTTTAACACGCTCTCCCGTAAAATTTTGTCTATGTGGCTTAGGACTAAATCATTATCACCCTTCAATTGGGTATTTTACGACACTTTATCAGCTGCTGTGATTACCTATCTTCTAGCGGCGTCTGAGTGAGATGAAGGTGATAATGCCAGCGAACGAAAGCTACCCAGCATTTGCTTTTAATGGGTTGAGGGAAAAATCCCGGGAAAACCTCAACCAGGTTACTTGCCCCAATCAGGATCTGAACCTGTGGCCCCCGTTTTGTTGTTAAAATGTCGTTAGACTATATTTGTCGTTAGGCGCTAGGACACCAGATAGACCTATGTCGTCAGTATAGCTCTAAAACTCGTTAGAACTAACGAGGTTGGCGACACTGGCAGCACCATCTTTGTAATCATGATGCACTAGCGCTAGTTGCCATGGGAACCGTGTTATTCCTTCAAACTACACAATCGACTGTAGTTAATTATAGTACCACAAGATGTCCTACAAATGTTACTTTGAACCGTTGCTTACGGGATTACACAAGCTGGCGCATAGCACGATCGAGAGTAGGTCTCTGTGAGTCATGACAATTTCTGCCGCTAGGTTCGCCTCTCTGCCCTATGAAATGATGAATGGTACCATTACAAAGCATTGTGCATCGTGAAAATAGTTCGATTAATTGTGCATTACTGATTGAGTACGAATATTATAAATATGCCAAGCATATTACAGTGTTATTTGAAGTTTGTTCTTCTAATTAATACCATAAAGTAATGAAATAATAATATAGCCTAGGCCTATATGTGATTTTATACTACCGGTATTGATGTTGATCGTGGTAAATTAATCCAATTTCACAGTGTTGTCTTTTGTATTGTGGTTCATAACAATTATAACAGTATGTGCGTGGAAATGTTTTTAAAATAATAAATTCTAACTCATGATTTTAAGTGGTCGTTTCAATGGGAGGTTATATTGGAAAGATGATCACAAATGGATAATTTACTGCAAGATACAAGAACTGAATATAAGTGAGTGTTCCGTTGAAAGTGAAAGTGAAAATTTCGTTTTACAAGAGCTAAGTAGGCGTACACGCACTAAAATACTACAGCGTTTACTATTACTATGCTCAATAGATTAATCAGTAGGCCTATAGAAATGTTTTCACCACTGCAAGAAAAAATCGCGCAATAATTATACTTCTCAGTTATTGTGACGTCCGTATTTTTTTAAAAAAGAGAGGGAAAAGTTAGGCCTTCTTACAAATGCGTAATTATGAATTCAAGGAAATTAAAGATAGTGCAGTACTTTAATTAGTTGCAATATCTTATTTAATAACAATATTAATAATATTAGGTGAAAAGGGTAGGCTATAGTGCGTATATGTAAGATGTCAAGTTAATTTATTTCCGGAAATGTTTGGTGTATGAACTGAAGTACAGAGCAGACAGTCCCTCAGTTTATATGTAATATGTTTTAATATCAAGAATGACAGCCTTTTATTGTAATATAACTGAGGAGTAGAAGTTTGCAAATTACGTCTATTGTCCATAAAATATTGTACGAAGCATTTAATAAGCAATGGTGAGTCCTTTAAATGTCCCAAATGTCAATGCTATGAATATATAGGGCAGAACAGCGCTCCGAGCGGCGGAATTGGCATTACGAGGGAACCACTTCAGACTCGTTTTTCAAGCTCTATGCGCCAGCTTGTATAATCTCGTAAGCAACGCTTTGAACTATAGCATCACCAACTTCAAGTTAGGTCTCAGAATGTGGCTGTCGAACGAGCTTTGTATTGTATGTCCGTCATGTTAAAATTTAGACAAGCCAAAATATAATTGCTGAAAAATATTAACTAGTTTGCTTAATACTTTTTTTTAAGAAAGGAATTGTCTGTGATAACACAGGTTTCCTCAACCAAAAGATATCTTCTTTCTCCAGTTCTCTCAATCTAGCCTGTTTTCATCTGTCAGGTTTTTTTTATGCATAGGCCATTTGGGAAGCGCAGTGTGGAGCTTTCTAAAAGAAAATGTTGGGATAATCTTGTGTGACCGGAACGGACCGCTGTTCACTTTATTGTGGATGATGATAATCTTCTATTTATGTTGGTTAATACTACACATAATTCTGTAGGTTCAAAAAATTAATTTTTACCTACTGTATATTTAATATTTATGTTCGGTATGTCTTATAAATGAATGGGAATAGCTAAATAATAATAATAATAATAATAATAATAATAATAATAATAATAATAATAATAATAATAATAATAAAAACTTCTGATTTAAAGCGACCACGTTATGGACGTACCATTCAAGCTTAGTTTCCGTTACTTTGAAGTGAAACGAAACAAGACTAGAACAATTTTATAACGAAATATTCTGCGTTGTAGTTATTTGATAACATACAGAACGAATAGAAATACAAATGTATATTGTAGCCCTATCAAAACAAAATTATTATCCGTTATTCGTAAAACACTGACAATAGCTAAATAATAAACCAATAATAATAATAACAATGTGGAATAATAAAAATTAATAATATCGTATAATTGTTAACCTAAATAATAACATTACCGATTTAACGAGCCTATAATGATAGTAATTAAGACGCAAGTATGTTTGTTTATGAAACGAGCGCAAGCGAGTTTCATAATTTTCATACGAGCGTCTTAATTACCATTATAGGCAAGTTTCATATGACTTTTTATGCTCGACCATATTTCTAACTTTAAATTATTCAGAAGTATACATTTTATTTGTATCTGACAAGATCGTGACCTTGTTCATTTGACAACATGTGCAGAACGAATATTGATTTTTTCCGAGAAACAATAATGTCATTGACCTTGATGTAATGCAGAGAATGTATAACCTGGAAATTGATTTAAATTGAAAAACTTATTATCCAGACGCGAAAGTTATTTTTCCGAGGAACAACAATGTCATTGACCTTGATGTAATGCAGAGAATGTATAACCTGGAAATTGATTTAGAATTGAAAAACGAGATGACAAATTGAATTTATTTGAATATTATTTACAATTAACGCTAATTATTATAGTAACAGAACATAACCTTCTGCGAAAGTATTGGATTTTCAGCGTCCGTGACGTTTCCCTCGTTATCTTTCAATTGCATATCCGAGAATAATCGAAAACCTGAACTTTAATGAATAGGTGTACTTTAATAACATGCATTAAAGGACTGCTACCAGGTTTACTACATTTCGGCATGGTCGAGCATAAAAACTTTTAACTTAGTCCTAATGTTTTACTTTGAAAATAGAAGTATTCATTAGCTTATTAGAATAGCAGTAGTATGAAATAAACTTTACATGCATGAATTACTACATCAAATAAGTTTGAACACTCATATGGACTTCAGGTCCAGAGTAAGATATTACCAATTCATTCATAATTAATAAGAATGGCCTTGTTAAATTTCTTACAACTTTCTTATAATTCATGTTACAGCTTTTAGCAGGTCCGTGTCGTTGTGTTGAACTGAAACAATATGAGGTAGGTAGGCTACACTGTTTAGTTGTGTTTTTATATTATTATTCCGAGATTTACTTGCATGATCTTGTGAGGTTCATTAAATTATTCGCTATTAATATTATTATCAAAATAAAATCATAAGCATAGGGCCTAATACAAATTCATCCATTTCAAACTAACATGGCGATAATCGACTGAATTAGCGCCATCTGCCAATAGGCAACAGTTGTTTAGCCATTAGTATTTCTTAATATTTTCACCGCAATTGTTGTATATAACCACCAGTGTTGCCAATTCAGCGGTTTTCCCGCTAGATCTAGCGTTTTTCGGCGTTAGTTTAGCGGGTAAAATTTATGAAATTTGTACTGCTGCTATAGGGATTTAGCGGGTATTTTTAGCACTCATAGCGGCAAAATAGTATATATTTTACATTGACAATATAGCAATTTAGCGGTTTCTGCACGGCTTCATAGCGGATTTTTAAGAATCGAGAAAGAACACTGCTAACCACATCCATCACGTCGGAAGCAGCCGAAATATTTTAAAAACATTTTAACTGATCAAAACTTTTATGAGAAACGCGATGACTGAGTCGAGATTATGTAGGCTACTTTAGTTGTAAAGTATAGAACATGAAACTTCCCATAATTTTAACCTGTACGAAGTGTGAAAAAATGAATGAATATCAAAGAAAGATGCTTTGGTAAAATAAAATACAAAAATGTGAAATGCGACATTAGTGCAGCTTGTTTTAACCATGTTCTACAGAAATGAATGATCTCCGTCATATGAATCCTATAGATTCAAAATCCCCTATATCCACTTTCATAAATTAAAGGATTTTGACAGTAACTGGTGGAAAATAGAGGAAATTGTAAACCTAAAAGTGACTTTTAACAAATCTTTAGCTTCAAATTTAGCCGCTTTTTAATTCAAACTCTATTAATCATTAGAATTCATTCTTAGCAAGCAATATGTTGGCATAACTCAATTCTGAACAAAATGATCTTTAGGGGGTTTTGAATCTAGAGGATTCAGTTACTACTGCGAGTGGATAACTGTTGAAGTGCTTAGCATCAGTTTTATTGATTCCAGCCCGAGATTTGCCACTAGTTTAAATAAAATTTCGTAATTTGTTCTTTTTTCGAGGAGGATCTTAACGTTGTTATAGTAACGTCAATTTTAATGACACTGCTGGTTGTTAATGATCTCAACAAACCTTTAACCTACTTCTTAGGGATTGTGAGGTAGTGAGCGTAAGGTATTCATTAGGAATGGATAGACATACCGCGACGAAAGATAGAAGTGTGGACAGGAATAGATTTTCTGTTTTGTAATGAACATGTGAAGTATTGCTAAATTACAACACCTTTCAGCACACTTCAAATGAATGGTCAAACGTGCACTAAGATAGTTATTATCATGTAACAGTGCAGATAAAAGAGAGAAAAAGCTGAGGTTCAAGAAGGTACTGCAGTAAGGTTCAATTGGACATTCGTAATTTTCTGTCACTGTTGTTGTGTAGTCAACTGTCAGAAGACATGTTGCAACCTCACAAGCGACGCCAATAAGGAATCACTCATGAGGCAAGTAAGCCCGGAGATAGTGGGGTAGTGTGTCCAGTTCCTTTCCCCTTTTCTTCCAGTAAGTGAAGGAAATAGTATTTTGTTAATAATAATTTTTCAACTTCTGTGGCTACTCGTAGAATTAAATTTGTCATTGTATTGCTGGAAAAAGAAAATATATTCTAGCCGTATTTGGGAAACGGCCGTGTCTCAAAGCTCAAGTCCAAACTACACACTAGGGAGCTTTGGAAATTATGCTTGAAACACGGCCTTCTTCATAGACTATTTTTCTAAAAACCATGACATCACGGTGCAGAACTGAATTAAGAAGGCAGTGTCCTAATGCAGTTTCATTACGAGTTATGTGAAAAGATAATGGCTCAATATATTATAATAATGTTTATGCTCGACCATGCCGAAATGTAGTAATTATACACCTGGTAGCAGACCTTTAATGCATGTCATTAAAGTACACCTACTCATTAAAGGTCAGGTCTTTCAGCCAATGACGACTCAGGTTACAACTGTTCAGCCAATGACAGGTCAGCTTTCTACCGTTATAAAACCGCAAGTATCGATTATTCTCGATATGCAATCGAAAGAGAATTAGCGAAAAGTCACGGAAGCTGGAAATCCAATACTGTCGCAGAAGGTTATGTTCTGTTACTATAATAATTAGCGTTAATTGTAAATAATATTCTAATAAATACAATTTGTCATCTCGTTTTTCAATGTCTAATTTTATTTCAATGTTATCTCTGTAGGTTCTTATGGCCTAGCAAGGTCAATGTGGACATCTGTTCCTCGGAAAAAATCAATACTTTCGCGTCTGCTCACATCTCACAACATACGGGACATTGCTCCAGGTCAGATACAATAAAATTAATAATATCAAGTTAGAAATATGGTCGAGCATAAAAAGTCGTATGAAACTCGCCTATAATGGTAATTAAGAAGCTCGTATGAAAATTATGAAAGTCGCTTGCGCTCGTTTCATAAATATCCATACTCACTTTTAATTACCTTCATTATAGGCTCGTTGCATAATGTACTATTAAAACATTGTACAGAAGGTACTAACAATGTCAGTATTCAAAGTTAACGTGTTATTCTACATTATATTTACATTATTTCACTTCCAAAGCATTTTAAGATTTCATAACCTCAATTGCTGATGAGGTATCCATGTTTGTTTAGTGAACAAGTCAACAATCAAGGCAGCATTTTCGTTTACTAGCTACTACGGACTTGATTGCTATGCACTATGTAGCTTTGGATCATAAGTTCTGACGTCACATCCGGCTATTTAGTCAACAATCTAATTCACTTCAGCTGAAAATGTAGCTTTGAGACACGGCCAGTATGCAGATACCAGAAGAATATACTGGTATTATGTTAATAGCTTAATACATAATTACAGCTGTAATGTTGTTTTTAATTCAAGAACAGCTGATATACGTTGTTACTCAGCTTCATCTTGCCACTGGTGATTTCCTGCAATTACATAAGATTTACGGCACAATTTTAAATACATTTTATTAAATTGTGTAAAAATTAACTAACACCACTATCTAAAATTTTATCAGCTGTTTTATTTTATCTTTCAGTGTAAAAAATTGTAATTAGTTTCTTTTTATTCACTGCATATTTATTAAAGATGTCTTCGTTACCAAATGAGGAGATACAATATTAATGATCATGAATAAATATTTTGTACTACAAACTTCACATTCATTTGTTACCAATTGTGTTGTGGAAAAGAATTTGAACAATTTTGGTTTCGTCTATGTAAATGTGAAATACAGGATCAGTTAACAATCTCGGTATAAACGTGAAGTGTTTCATTGTTTCAGGACAATGCGAAACATCGTAAAAAGATGTCTGTGAACATGCCTTGCAGGTACAAGCTTTTATAACCTCTGCACAAAAAAAAAAAAAAAAAAAAGATCAGTATTACACTTTTATAGTATTGGTAATGTATGTCTGTTGAAATATGAGGTATGAGGCTGAAGAATTTAGCCCAATGGAACCAAGCCTTCCATTGTATCCTGGGATAGGAAATTACATAATAAAAAACACTTTACAAAACGAAACCTCCTTTATATCTTCTAGCCAGCAGAGACAAGAGGCAAGGATGAAACAGTACAAGATATAAGACAAATATATTCTATCAGAACATCTCTTTGTTAATTTGATTGCCTTTCTTACATTATTACACATTTTTATTGCTGTTTTCACGTAGTCCATCCTAAAATAAGCAAGAGGGAAGTGACATAGAGTACCAGTGGGATGACGTCAAATCTGAACACTTTCTGGGTTTTCTTTTTAAATTAAAATAGCTTCAAAACCAGTAATTGACACAATGTCTGTCAACAAGACTGTATTTTGAACCCTGATAACTTTGTTTTTTTTTATTTATGGAGATAGATGTCACAACAGCTGTTTCTTGTAATACGAAAATAAACTTAGATTACATCTGGCCTTGAGAACACTGAGAATCTCTCCTCTGAATACTCTGAGAGATATTCTTCTCTCTGCACCTTCCACTGTTGCCGAGTTCACTGAGAGGAATACCAAATTCTGCAGTTGCCCACACGTCACAATTTGGACTGTAACTCGCCGCTCTTGGTTTCCAGTTACCGGCACCAGCAGAAACACCAGAAGGTCCTGCTCCAGTGCTGGTTGCATCCTCCAACGACCTACACTTCCCCATATGACCATGATAACCTACAGTTCTTGTGGACACATGTAGATGGTGCTGACTGCTTTGACGCCTTGCGAGGTATGCTGGGTTACTTCCCGATGGATTAGCGCTGTAACTCGCAGCACCTGCTGATGAACTGCTTCTTCTTCGATCCTCTAGCGCGTTCAAACTACATGTGGGAACAATCTTGTGAGGGAAACGAGGAGATCCTTTAGCTCTTTCTCTGAAGGACAAGACTGGCTGAGAATGTTGATGTCTTATTGTCCCTTTTTGCACAGAAGAGTAGCTTACCCTTCTTTCAGCTCCACCGAAATCCTTACCCTCTTTATGTGACAGACACATTCCGAGAGAGAACTTTCTTCTATTGCCGTCGTCTTCTCCGTCCTCTTCTGGATCGTCATTTGAAGTCACACTTATAATGGGGCCACTTCCACCACCCACTCTACCACAGTAGCGCTTCAGGGGTGAAGCTCCCTTGTGGACTGACCTCCACTAAGTCCGTATTGATTCAACGCTGTGATGCTTGTATTGCAAGATGACGTCATGGGAGCAGCGGTGCTGCTTGGAACAAGACCTGCTAAATAACCCATATGGACCCTTAGAGCCGAAGCTATACCTCCCCCACCTGTACCGGTGTAGGATGCGGCAGATGTCTTCCGGCTTGATGGTCTGCTTCCCAGGAAGTTCTTGAGGCGTCCAAGAACTCCAAGTTTCCCAGAGACTTCGACATCGCCGTCCTGGTCGTCGCAGTTTATGTAGTACTCCTCTACTCGACTGGATTCACCTCCTGTCTTTTTAGTCATTGTGTCATCTAGTTTGGGTTCAGAGCTGAAGGTAACTTGGCGTCGCATGGGTAGATTACCGTGGTCTGCAGATGGCCAGCTTGCCCTTGGTATCACGGGAGGTAACACTGATAGCAGCAGCAGAGGAAGACCACCGCCAACACTTGGCGATGGGTGGGTCTCCACTACATTGTGTTTCCGTGCTGTGCCTTTCTCGTCTGGTGAAAAATCGTTCTGAAATGTGGCAATACACGCAGAATAAGTATAAATCGAAAGAGCATGCTTGCATAATTTATACACCGTGTCCCGCTTAGAAGGATCGAGAAGTAAATGCTCAGCACTTAAAACCAAATAAATCAATCAGTCTTCTTAATGTATCCGGCTGTTTTCTGACAACATAAAGTCCACTACTGGGTGTTCAGTTCAAAGAGTGTCATAGCTCGCTGTATGCCGTCATGTGGCTAGTCGATGAGCCTAGAGAATTCAAACTTCCTACACTTCCGCAGAGGTGTATTACTTATCTGCCAGAGAAGTTGCCTAGCAAGTACGGCGTTCATTCAGAAGAGTACTTACTGATACGTACGGTATCGCCGGTAGTGGCAGGAATGCGAACTGTTTCGAAACATGTACTGAGGTGATTTTTTCTTTCTGTCGGGATATGGGGAGAGAGTTAAGACTATTACTTACGTATTTGTTGACATTAATTTGGACGGTCAACATGGACATGGAGCATTTGATTTGTGTTGTGGAATGTTTCCGTACGCAACCGATGATAACAAATACCCTGCGTACGACTTGGCCGCGCATAACACAGTTCGAAAGAGGTTATGGTAGCACACAGATAGTACAGACCGCCATCTGTTGCTACGATGTTCAAGTTATACCGTACACGTTCTCAAGTTCAGATTGAACGCCTTGATTAATAGGCAACTTCTCTGACACAAAAGCTGAAACTCGCTTCAAATTGCTGACTCATCAACAGTGACGTCATGACACACTTTGAAATGAACACCCAGTATAGTCCACTTTAGTCTATTCAGTTGTTTTTCACGAGAAATAAGGGATATTTTGATCGGTGTTCATTATAGATGCCTGTTGCTAGTAGCCAGAGTTGGGGTGTAGTCAATATATACTGCAGGGCTGTGTCTTCTGCAACTGGTACTGATGATTTTAATTTACTTCTTTTGTGGTTTATGGATGGACAGTATAGAAGAATGTGTTCCAGATCTCCATAATGATTATTACACCACAGACAAGTAGGATTATCAGAAATGTGAAATCGGTGTAGGTACAATTGAGTGACAATATGACCTGTTCTGGCTCTTGTTAAAAATGTTTGAACATATCTGGGCAAGTTTTTGTAAATTTCCAGGTCATTTGGTTTCTTTTGTACAGACTGTAAAATTTTTCCTTTGTCAGAAGAGGGCCAATTGTTGATCCATAGGTTTGTAAAATGAGACTTTACTGAAGCAAAAGCATTGGATAGAGATATCACTTAAAGTCTTGGTTGCAAATATGTTGCCTGTTTTGCAATATTATCGACTTCCTCGTTTCCAGGTATACCACAATGACTAGGTATCCATTGAAATGTTATTTCCTTTTGGAGTTCGTTTAGTTTACTTAGTTGTTTCTGAATTAGAATAACCAAATAAAGATATCGTTGAGGTTTACATCTGGCAAGATAGAGAAACTGTCCAAGTTTATGCAGCAACGTCTGAAAATAGCTGCATGCGTAACTTTCATTTGTTTGCCGCTAAAACAAGCCTGGCGCCATTTTGCAGGAGAACACGCCATGGCCAACATGTGGACACCACAACAGAAAGTTCAGCGTATGCTATGGCTAGCAGAAGAAAAATCTATTACGCGAGTACAACGCTGTGTTCGTCGTACATGACTAGGTGGATTGGAAGACGAGGACCCATTGCCTGGCCAATCAGGTCACCCTATCTGATTCCCTTGGACTTTTTTTTCTGAGGCTTTGTGAAGGATGCTGTGTACGAAAGAGGCAGAGCTAACACTTTGGAGGAACTGAGACAACGCATCACAAATACAGCTGCGCTAGTGACTCCACAAATGCCACAACACTTGGCGGGAGGTTGAATACCGTTTAGATGTCTGCAGAGCAACTCAAGGCGCTCACATCGAGTTGTATTCAGCATTCTCCGAAACTCGGAGAGTTTTTACATCAAGTTATGTAAAAAGCTATGTTAATAAACCATTATTTACACTTGAAATTATCACTTATTTCTCGATCCCTCTAAGCGGGACATTGTGTATTTATATTGATATGGTATTGCCAAATATTTTGTGTTTATCTTAAAAATGGTTTTCCATCTTAGAGATAAATCTTTTCGTAACGTGATAAGATAATTCTTCTTTAATTTAACTCCCCATTAGCTGGTCCAAAGTCTGGAAGAGAAAGAAAGGGATAGAACAGCCTCGCTGAAGTCCTAGGTTCAGCTATTCTAGCTTGCAGTGTTTAATATTCATTCCATACAAGCAGGGTGCAAATTAACGAGGAGGTGGGGGATTTCCTCCCTTGTTGGAAAGTTATCCCCCTCTCATAAATTCATATTAACATCCCTGCCAGGGATAACTTCTATCCCCCCCTCACAAAATATAATTGTTTTAATATGAGTAACTATACTTTATAAAGTAAAGTATAAAATAGGTCTAAGCAAAGAAAATAATATTGATGTATTATCATTACTGCAAAGCTGACAGCAATCAATAACTTAGGAATTATACATCTTATCTTAAGCCAGCTCATGGATATAATAATTATTATGATCAAAATGCAAGACAAGCAACTCAGTGCGACCAAGCGTTGAGCCGTATCGAATGAGAGTAATAATAATTTTATGTATGGTATTCTCTATCTATAGTCCCGTCGCTCTAATTTCCGGCAGCCAATCGCGTTGCAGGTCGGCTACATTTAAACGTGTGCGTCTTGTGATTCGCTAATGAAGACGTTATTAATTTCTTAAGGCTCGATAAATACTTAATATAATCGCCCGCCATTTTGGTTCTTTCGTTGGCGTTCGCAGAAAGCACACGAAGACGTTATTTGCCGCTCAATTATTTGCTGAATTACAGTGCGTTTGATTTATTATCATAGGAGCTACGACATGATAATGTTTAACGGTGCGGCAAATAGATTCCTCGTATGGTAGCTCGGCAACAAAAGAACAAAAATGGCGAACGATACTAACTACCTACCTAGACTTTATAGAGCCTTCACTTCCTAAGATGTAAGCAAAGAGGAGGAGTCACGCCGGGAATAACAGCGATTATAGGATTCTATCCCCTCCTCATCAGAAATCTTAATTCGCACTAGAGATGGACAAAGGACAAAACTAACTGCCGCTCTCGCTCGCTGTGTTCGTTGCATTTGTCTTTCGAGTCTCGACTCGTCATTCCCGCTGAGCTTCGAGTCTCGCTCGTCATTCTCGAAATAGCATTTGGTCGGCGTGGAAAGATTTCGTAACTTTGAATAACATATCATTGAAATAAATAACATTATAAATGTTTAAATGAGACAAAAAGTCAAAATAGAGCAGTATCTTAGTTATCAAAATATTCTGGTTCTATTATATGATATGACCTATGTTTATATAAATAAATACAGAACAATTCTCAAATAAATTTGCATTTCTAAGAAACATAAAACATGACATTAATAATAAGATATTATCTTCTTACTTGAGATTGCACACTTGATCTTAAATATATGAAAAGAAAATTCCTAGCCTTTTAATAAGGGCCTAGTAATTAAATAAAGACTGGGGAACGGATTATTATACACTCAAAAGTAGGGATGATGTTTCAAATAGGCTACTTGATTGTTTATACATATATAACAGTTGCCAAAGTAGATAAAAGTTCAGTCAGGTATAAACAACTGTGGCGATTCAAGGCTGCTTGACGTTTGGGACTTCGGGAGTGATCAATCTCGATGTCTCGAAACACTCACAAGCAGTCTTTATGTCAAAGACGCGATGTAATGCAACATTGTCGTGCGGGTTTTCGGCTTTGCAGGCGCTGTTAGTCACGATGTTCATCTCTAATTCGCATCTTGCATGCAAGAAGTCTTTCTATTGGCTGTAGGACAAAGAAGCTCTTTATAGCTTCTAGAACGCGACGTTAATTACTTCCTTGTCGAAATTTGTTGTTTTTCTAAACACGAGACAGAAGCAGGTTATCATACACGAAGCAGTTGAAAACCAATAAAGGCTGTCGAGAAAGAATGAGGAGAACCGAGCGTTGGCAATGAGGCATGCAAATATATATAAGGGGGTTGTGTAATTTATAAATGGCTGCATCACCACTAAAACACAAAAATCCAAACAAGGGAATGAGAACTGTGGTCAATCTGTCTCTTTCTGTATGTCCTCAAAGTTGACAACTGTATTAGAATACGCAACAAATTCTGTGACAGTGTTTGTTAACGTGTTGTTAATGTCCTGCGAAATATGTAAAACTAGGTTTGAACGGATTTCTAGGTGCTAAAAATGAGAGATTTAAGACTTTATGAAATTCAATTGAGAACTTTTAGGAGTTTATATAAAATTAACATTTAATAATTTTAATTTTAGTAAATATTCCATTTTAGGTGGAATTTGTGTACTACAAAGAACTGGTGCTGAGAGAGATTCAAATCGAGAGAGGGGAGGGAGAGAGAGGGGGAGATGGGGAGAGGGAGAGAGAGAGAAGCAGGGAGAGAGAGGAGGGTTCCCGAGTAGCTCAGTGGTAGAGCGTTGGTACGTTAAACCAAGAGAGAGAGAGGGAGGGAGAGAGAGAGGGAGGGAGAGAATTTAGATGGGGAGATGGGGAACAGGGAATCCAAACAGGGAATGAGAACTGTGGAGAATCTGTCGGGGAGAGTCCCTTGGACTGAGAGAATAGGGAAAGGGAGTGTTTGAGGTTGAATGTCCTGGAAAGGGATGGGAAGAGGGAACGGATTTCTAGGGAGAAATGAGAGAGTTTTTTCAGTTTGTTTCCCTTTTAGAACTTTTTAGGAGTTTATATAAAAGTTTCATTTAATATTTTAAATTTAGTCGATATTCCTTTTGGTGGAATTGGTACTACAAAGAACTGGTGCTGAGAGAAAGAGGAGAGGGTTCGATCCCGAGAGAAATGGATTTAGGGAAATGCGACGGGGAGATGGGGAGACTGGCATGTAAAAGAACTCCTGCGGGACAAAATTCCGGCACATCCGGCGACGCTGATATAACCTCTGCAGTTTTTCAGTTTGTCGTTAAATTTTAACATAACATTTAACACATTTTTACGAAATGTATTATTTTATTATTAATCTATTGTTTTGCATCATTTCAGTAAACCTTACACTCTGTGATATATTTTATAGGTGTAAATGATGTAAATATGTAAAGAGCAATTGTATCAATGTCATTCTATATGTATGTAGAATCCAACAATTTGTATAGTTGCACATATACATAATTTATGTAACTAGCTGTGCATTAAATAATTAAAATATGTCTTCATAAACCTATTGATTTTCCATCTCTAAAATTGTTTTTAGACTTTAATGTTCTTAACATAAGACAAATTTATTATATTGTATTAATAAAATTCATACATAAAAATCAAAATAATTTTGAATTGTATTCTCATAGTTATGAAACAAAAGGTATGAATTCTTTAAGATTGTTTGAACTAAAATGCAACACTGCTACAGTATTTAATCGTAGCAGTAACATATTCGCAAGAATATATAACAAATTTATACTCGTATTTAAATATCCTAATCTTGTCAATTGTAATAGTTCTAGTATTAAATTAAAAAAGTTATGTATGGATTTTATAAAAAAATATTTCAATTCAGGAATCCGCCCCTGAGCACGAGCTTTACTCTTTCAGGGGCGAGCTAAAGTTTTCTGTATATATATTTTATGTTACAATTATTAGCAAAATAAATAAATAAATAAATAAATAAATAAATAAATAGATAAATAAATAAATAAATAAATAAATAAATAAATAAATAAATAAATAAATAGATAGATAGATAGATAGATAAATAAATAAATAAATAAATAAATAAATAAATAAATAAATAAATTAATAAATAAATAAATAAATAAATAAATTAATAAATTAATAAATTAATAAATAAATAAATAAATAAATAAATAAATAAATAAATAAATAAATAAATAAATAAATAAATAAATAAATAAATAAATAAATAAATAAATAATAGTAATATGCGTTACAAGAGTGGTATGTTGAAGTTTTCATGTTCGAGGAAAAGTTTGAAAAAGCGAAACGTAGTTCAGCTTTTTAATTTCCGAGAATTGAAAGAAAACATACCGATCGTGTATCGTACATTATTTTGTGCGAAGATCGTTTATTACATACCTGAAAGAGGAATTTCTAATTAGTTGCAATGAAATCTCCATCTTGGTTTCTGTTCAATGACGGCAAATTTGCAAAAAAATAAATATCTATCTTCAACATTGTTGCTTTAAATGTTTTCTGTGTTTACTATACTCCAGCAAACCGTGATATACGTCTGTCTTTTTTTTCCCCAGTCTATAAATGCGAACTTAAAAAAGACGGTAAGGTTATGTAACTTGTTGATTTTTTCACGGCTTCCTTAATGTTACTTGCATCACAAACGCAGTAACTTTAGTGGAGTTGTAGAGTTTACTTAATTTTTGCAAATATTTAAAAACAATAATTAACAGTGCAATTTAGGTGAAATTGCAGTGGTAAGTTTCCAATTTATAATTATTACTATATTGAACGTCTCTAAAAATAATATGTTAAAAACCTAAAGCAGTAAAATGAATATGTCACTTAAGCGGTAAGAAGAGGGAAATTGTTATGTGTGTTATGTTGGGAATACTGAATGTGGAATTTTATACTTTCCGCGGATTGTTTTGTGCGGAAACCAAGCAAATACGCACGATCTCGCACAAAATAAATTCACGAATGTCCGATAGTCTTTCTTTTCCGGAAACGGGAATATTGTCATGACGACGGGTTTGTTTTTCTTTCCACTGTATGTTCCTATTTCTATGAGTAGCTGTAGCTGTATTTTGATGACGTCGCACCTGGCTGGACGTACTCTGTATAGGGCGATAGCGATCGGTACGAAGTTCCTAGCTCTGGTCATTACTGCTTTTGAGAAAAGGGTTAGTATTTTTATTGTACGTGTGAGCGAATACCTTGATGCAAGTGCTGTACTATATGCCAGTTGTGGAGCTAAAGAACGTTTGGTTCCGAAGTCTCACTACAAAATAGTAACAAGATATTCAAAACCAAACCTTCTTGGAAGTTGCTCCTTCGGACATAGACTCTGATGATGTTGTCGGTGACTCAATTAGTTGTCGTTTTAATCGGCCAATTTCCAAGTCCAGTGCTGCTATCTCTCTGCGGTAAACACGATTCTGAACTTCTACACGATAGTAAAGCTCTCTCCGGTCATCTGTAACAAATCTGAAATTACAAAGAAACGATATTATTATTATTATTATTATTATTATTATTATTATTATTATTATTATTATTATTATTATTATTATTATTATTATACAATTAAAAGTCCAGGGACATCATTTTATTTTCACTAACATTTCTAATATTAACCTGGCTATACCTTTGGATTAACGGTTGAGAACCGGAAACACCGTTTGATACCCCCTTCCACGACTGGAGTTCGATGATACTGGCGTAATATACAAACAAATCACTTTACTAGGTATAGGAAGAAAGAAAAGTAGTTCATCCATTTACGTAAACTAGGAAATATCGCGATTTTGAGTTTGATAATTTTCATTAGATTTATGTTTAATCAAAATACACTACTGTATTAACAATGAGTGTTTTTTACTGAAGAACTGAGCTATCCATTCGGACGTATTCATTATGCAGTGTATATTATACTGTCTACAGCACATTAGCGTACGATATAGAGAATGATGTTAAATTGAAAAATAATCATAATATGGATATTTAAACACATTTTTGAAAATGGTGGCCGTTCATTTCGATACAGACTTCAGTTCTTTTGTGCATATTATCGCACTATAGACTATTGTACCTAATTCCAATTACCAGTTCCGTCCTTCGTACTAGTAACTCATGTTGAAATAATTCTGTACCTACTCTATAACAGAATACCTTACGTACTGTAAATTCAATCTTCACTTCCGCCCGATCCGAAAAGATAAAATTACTCAGACATACTATCTACTGTCCGTCCAAGTGGTTTTGTCGCAGGGTCGTAGAAAAGGGGGGGGTGAAATCACGTGACAGTCAATGACTTAAGGAGGCCCTTTTATTTAAGTTATTTTAAACAGTTGTATAATATTACGTAGACGTCCAATTCCTAACAGAAAATGTTTTCTGAAAAGAGCTAAGACAGCCCAGCCACTAGCCTTTACAGAGGGGCGAGCAGAAGAGGGTGGGGGAAACCAGGATGCGACGTAAGAAAATGGACGACAGTACCTGTGCTAAAATATGATTCAATATTGAAAGCTCTTTCGTCACTGGAAAACGCGAACATATTTCTGGAACGTACTATACTCACTAACTTAGTACTGTAGGCGACTTTGACTGCATACGCGGCCTTAGAGACGGTTGGAAGTTTGCTAGTAGATGGGGTGGGAGTGAAGTACATTAAAAACACAGGTATAATAAAAATTGAAGAAAAAATAAAATGATGTCCCTGTATATATCGTATGAATATAATGGAGTGTGTGATTCAAAGGATTTCGTTGTACAGACCAAGAAACAAAATTTGGGCCACCTGAATTTTCAAAGTTTTAGTTATAACTGTAACTTGTAAAATTCAGGTGGCTCAAATTTTGTTTCTGGTTCTTTACTATTCAACTCACCTTCTGGTGTTGTACTCTATCTTGAGACCCATGCTGTGCACAATAGGATCGCCATTATCGTCAGCATGTCCCAGAATGGCATGTAGTTTTGGCAAGAAGAGAAGACAGAGCGTGGCGGTGGTGGAGGTGAGAATCAGAGTCGTGATGGTAACGAAGGCCAATGTGGCACGCTCTGATATCAGGTTTGCCAACACAACTACGATGCCACTGGTGATCACCACGCTGTACACACTCATGCCAATGTACTGAGAGTCATTTAGGGCTGGGATCTTCACGTGCCTGCAAATACGTCATACAAGTGAATAAATGAATAAAAATAAATAAATAAATAAATGAATAAATAAATAAATGAAT
Source organism: Periplaneta americana (assembly GCA_025594305.2). Lineage (NCBI taxonomy): Eukaryota > Metazoa > Arthropoda > Insecta > Blattodea > Blattidae > Periplaneta > Periplaneta americana. Next base: position 16,897,003 of record JAJSOF020000005.1, read on the forward strand.
AAATAAATAAATAAATAAAAATAAATATGTAAATAAATAAAATAAATAAATAAATAAGTAAATAAGTAAATAAATAAATAAATAAATAAATAAATAAATAAATAAATAAATAAATAAATAAATAAATAAATAAATAAATAAATAAATAAATGGATAAATAAATAAATGAATAAATAAATACATAAATAAATGAATAAATAAATAAGTAAATAAGTAAATAAATAAATAAATAAATAAATAAATAAATAAATAAATAAATGAATAAATAAATAAGTAAATAAATAAATAAACAAACAAATAAATAAATATAAAATAAATAAGTAAATAAGTAAGTAAATAAATAAATAAATAAATAGATAAATAAATAAATAAATAAATAAATAATAGATAAATAAATAAATAAGTAAATAAATACATAAATAAATAAATAAGTATATAACTAAATAAATAAATAAATACATAAGTAAATAAGTAAATAGATAAATAAATAAATAAATAAATATGTAAATAAATAAATAAATGAATAAATAAATAAGTAAATAAGTAAATAAATAAATAAGTAAATAAATGGATAAATAAATAAATGAATAAATAAATAAATAAGTAAATAAATAAATAATTAAATAAGTAAATAAGTAAATAAATAAATAAATAATTAAATAAATAAATAAAAAGTAAATAAGTAAATAGATAAATAAATAAATAAATAAATAAGTAAATAAGTAATTAGATAAATAAATAAATAAATAAATAAGTAAGTAAATAAGTAAATAAATGTATAAATAAATAAATAAGTAAATGACTAAGTAAGTAAATAAATAAATAAACAAATAAACATATAAATAAATAAATAAGTAAATAAATAAATGAATAAATAAATAAATAAGTAAATAAATAAATAAATGGATAAATAAATAAATGAATAAATAAATAAATAAGTGAATAAATATATAAATAAATAAATAAATAAATATAATATATATATATATAATAAATAAATAAATGTAAAAAGTAAATAAATAAGTAAATAAATAAATAAATAAATAAGTAAGTAAATAATTAAATAGATAAATAAATAAATAAATAAATAAGTAAGTAAATAGGTAATTAGATAGATAAATAAATAAATAAATAATTAAATAAATACATAAATACATAAATAAGTAAATAAGTAAGTAAAAATAAACAAATAAATAAATAAATAAATAAATAAATAAATAAATAAATAAATAAATAAATAAATAAATAAATAAATAAATAGGGAGAGTCGGATAGTATGGACATCAGGTAATATCGGACAGTGAGTTTCTTTCATCTACCACATGATGATAGTACCTGATTGACATGGTTGCGTTTCTGTGATGTCGCATAGAGAAACTAACTATGTCATTCAGATACTACCATATGGTGATAGATGAAAGAAACGCAGTGTCCGATACTACCCGACTCTCCCTAAGTAAGTAAGTAAGTAAGTAAGTAAGTAAGTAAGTAAAGTAAGTAAGTAAATAAATAAATAAGTAACTAACTAATTAAGTAAATAAATAAATAAATAAATAAATAAATAAATAAATAAATAAATAAATAAATAAATAAATAATGGTTTATTTAACGACGCTCGCAACTGCAGAGATTATATCAGCGTCGCCGGTGTGCCTGAATTTTGTCCCGCAGGAGATCTCTTACAAGCCAGTAAATCTACTGACATGAGCCTGTCGCATGTAAACATACTTAAATGCCATCGACTTGGGCCGGGATCGAACCCTCAACTTCGAGCACAGAAGGCCAGCGCTATACCGACTACGCTACCGAGGCCAACCATACAAGTTGTATTCAGTAAGTTAGCATCTCAAGATTGAGATTTTTCAATAGGGCATGTGTAATATTCTCATTTTGAATTCAATTCAATTTTAGAAGGGACAGACTGCGACCTAGAAAATATACTGCCTTAACCTTTGAACTGGGTGACTACATTTAACAGAGCTAGGAAGATGGTGCCGAAACTGTTAAGCTGTGTGAGCTTGGACTATATCTCTACTGAATGAAAGGTAATAGCCCAGCTCTCAACGTCAATGAACCAGAACGACAAACATGTACAACCGGGTGGTAACGAAACTTGTGTCCAATCCTCCGCGGCTTTGGAACAAGAAAACAATAAACGAATAATAAAAAAAAACAATAATTTGTAATTACAAACTTCGTAACTCCCAATCTTTATTTACCCATACATATTACAAAAATAACATATGAAGTTCACAATAAATTATGATTCTGGCCTCATTATAACAAATAACAAAGAACATTTTCATCTTATCAAAAGAAATACTCATTTCATGTTCAGAAAAAAAAAACAATTGTGCTCTGGAAATATTCGTTCTACGTCACAAGACCTTACTGGAACAAATCTGAAATATGTTACAGTATGATACAATATGGCGTTGTTAGCAGAAGAGGAAATGATACTAAAGGATATGCTACTGGTGCTAAATGACAGCTGTTAGCAGTATGGGATGAAGATAAATGCAAATAAGACGAAGAGCATGGTCATAGGAAGAAAAATACAGAAGATAGACTTGCGAATTCTAAATGAGGCAGTAGAGCAAGTGGACAGCTTCAAATACTTGGGATGTACTATAAGCAGTAACATGAGCTGCTACCAGGAAGTCAAAAGATGGATAGCAATGGCCAAGGAAGCTTTTAGTAGAAAAAGGAGTATCTTCTGCGGAACTCTGGAGAAAGAACTGAGGAAGAGACTAGTGAAGTGCTTTGTATTGAGTGTGGTATTGTATGGGGCAGAAACATGGATATTACGACGAAGTGATGAGAAGCGAATAGAAGCATTTGAAATGTGGATATGGAAAAGAATGGAACGTGTGAAGTGGACAGACAGAATAAGAAATGAAGCTGTGTTGGAAAGAGTGGGTGAAGAAAGAATGATGCTGAAACTGATCAGGAAGAGGAAAAGGAATTGGTCGGGTTACTGGCTGAGAAGAAACTGCCTACTGATGGATGTACTGGAAGGAATGGTGAACGGGAGAAGAGTTTGGGATAGAAGAAGATATCAGATGATAGACGACCTGGTTTCGCAGTCAGACGCGTTAACCGTTACTCTACAGGTGTGGACGTAATGGATCTTAAGGCTGGTTCACAATAAACCGGAAAAGAGAATCGGAACGAAAACGAAAATTGCAAAATTGTTAAAATGTGTACATTTAAATGTGAGCATTCACAATTAACGAAAAGCTTGCTGGAGCCCGGGATCGGGAACGGAGAGTTGGCCAAGTTTCAACTTTGGCGTTCACGTTTCCGATCACAGCCCACTAGATTCATTCTATTGCCATCTAAAAGCTATTTTGTCGTCGTATGTTTTGTAGCAAGAAGCCCGTGACACAACCTATGCATTATTTTGTTCTGTGCTGTGCATCATGGAGCAAGTTTTATTTGATGAGATTCTAATATTGCGTGTTGAGGAAAATCCTCACGTTTACGATAAGTGGCGCGCCTCGTATAAAGATGAGAAAATGAAGGAGAATACATGGGTTCCAATAGCTGCATCTTTGAACACCGATCGTAAGTGAATCATATTTTATTGCTGTATTGGTTGTATTACACACTACATATTCATGCTACAATTCAATAACTACTGTTGTGTTCATTTTTGTTCTATTACAAATGTTTCTTCTCTAATTATTTTACGTTATGGTAGACTTAAAATAGTTTATGATAATAAAGCTGCATGGGCATATTTATAGTACCGTACCTAATGAAATGTTTCAGTTGAAATTTCGAAGTTGGTTAACCTGTGTTTATGTTGGCTGCCTTGTACTCATGAGAGAACGCCATTGGTCAATTATACACATATACCATCAGAATGCGTAATATCGACTTTACATATCGTTATTGACATACATATCGATATGCATAGTCGTCTACGTTCTCGGTTTATTGTGAATCAAAAATTTTCATATTCACGTCCTCTGCTTCTCGTTTTCATTCTGGTTCTCGTTTCCGGTTTATTGTGAACCAGTCTTTAGTGCCTGACTTTGTGCACTGACTAACCACTCACTCACTCACTCACTGATTCACCCACTCACTTTACACTCACTCACTCACTCACTCACTCACTCACTCACTCACTCACTCACTCACTCACTCACTCACTCACTCACTCACTCACTCACATGACTATATTTGGAATCTTCATTTAATGTTTAAGTTGTAAGTGAATTTGTTTCTATAATGATTTGCAAGCTGAAGTAAGATTTAGATTAACTCTATAAAGCCTCACCTTGTCTCCCAGGCCATGTACACGCCAACTATAAGTAAAAGCCCTTTGTATCCATACAGAGCGCCCAGCCAACCATGAGTGTACTGCGATCGACACACCTCCACCTGAAATTCATGTTCAGGCAGTTCTTCAATTTTTTTTTACAAAGTTCGTTAAATTATAATAGAACATGGAATTTTAATAACAATTATGCGAACGGATCTCATATGATTTTTGAGAGAAATAAAGCTTTAATGTTAATGTAAGATCTTTGGAATATAATAAATGAAATGGAAATGAAAATGAAGCATTCAATGCTATTGTTCATTCAATAGAACATTTCAATAATTTGAACACGTAAGAAGAATGTGGAAAAAAAGAGGAGAAAAAGCAACCAATTACCTTTAGAAATGAAACAACAGCAAAAATACAAAAACAGGAAAGCAAGGAATTGAGAAGAATTCGAACATGTAGTAGGCCTATGTACTGGGTGCTTTCCGTTTGTTTACTTTTTTAAATAAAAATGAAACTCCAAACACATTTTTAGGTTCTATACATAAAGTCTACTAGTACTCTTTTCTTGTCAATAAATCAGAATTTTATTTTTTCCAGCTTCTTATGACCTGACGTTCATATTGGAATTACGATGACTTAATTATACACTGACATTCAAAGATATCTGACCTACGATTTTATGATCGTGTAAACGAACTTTCTAACCACGGGATAGTCAAAACCAAAGATATAACATATTGACATAGTTTGAAATAGTTCCGCTAGTTCTCAATAGGTGATACCATTATTGGGGCGATTAAAAAGTGTCGGGGAAAATGATGATGTAGATTAAGTATAAATTATTCTCATTATTCACAATATCAGCGATTTCCAGCTAAACCCAGTGTTGTTTTTAGTAGTGTGGCATGAAAAAGTGAATTCTTTAATGCGGGCATATTTATGTATGATTGGCGACACTAATATCTTCGCCATCTATTCACAGAAGCAAATAACTAAAGAAGCCACACTTACACCAACAAATTATCGATCTTTATCGATTAGTAGGATCAAATATCTTTTTTTTTTTATATTAAACTAAAAGACCTCACCTTATGGTACATCGAAATAGAAAGAAATTAATTCATTACAAATTATTATCTTATAACATCACATTAATTTTAATTTTTACATGACACATAGTCATCATCATTACCCTACTGTTATCACAATACATTACAACGAGTTATCCTAAGGTTGCTTTTCTTTCTGATCCTATTACATTGCTATAAATACAAAACAGTCACTTTTATCCTATTTCATCTTATTCAACTCTAATTACCGCCATTAAGTCACAGCCTACAAATAAGTCAACTTATTTTAACCTAGATACAAATTATACACCATAATTTCATATCATTTGAAGTAAGTATAACACATAATTTTAAATATTAGCACAAAAATTGCCAACCTATATTATCATTAATATATTACAATATCTGAGTTGAACGCCAGTATACGTTCACACAAAATAACGTATCCGGTATCAGATTATTTTTTTTGGAAATCTAGCCGCAACAATTACAAATACTTCGATATTTGGCTTTATGCGAAGAAAGCGATATAAATCTCATCTGTATGTATGAGTGACCTACTATGATTTTATAAAAATATCTGTTAACTGTTCTTTGTAAATCAGAAATGTACCTGTGGTTGATACACAACACTGCGATCAGAGGCGCTTATCTCAAGAGTGAGGTTACGTAGATGGCGTTGAATTGGATCTATGATGACCCAGAGAGTCACAATTAAGCCATCAATAAGTAGTAGAACACAGATCAAAGAGATGAGTTGAGTGTCTTGAAGAAGCTGAAACAGAATCAAAAGGAAACCACTGTAGATAATTTTTATGGAGACTAAGCTATTATTATAAAAATGTACTATCTGTAGAGTGATTCACAAAATGTTGAATCATTTGTTTTCAATATTGCAGCTATACCATTAGAGCGATATTACAAATTTAGCGCATATATGTAGTTTATGGAAAGTCTGCTAGAGTGCAGGACAGATTATTTCGTAAGATAATTAACAAAGGACGGTTTACTGCCAAGAAAGAGTAAAGTTTGTAATTTCTTTATCTGAAATCTAAAAGTGTTATTGTTGTTGTTACACAGAGACATTTACGAGAATATTTCTGTACAATATTGGCTTTTCTACGAAAAGTACATAATTAATATAACAAAATAATCTTTAAGTAGATTTAATACAGAAAAGAAAAATTAAAATTAATGGTTTAAAATATAAGGGTTCATTATATTATTTATTATTCGTATTAGGTATTATATGTTGATGGTGACTTATATAAATTCGACAAATAAATGATATGAGATTAGCAAACATAGAAGTATTAGTACTATACTGTATTTTTAATAATAATAAAAATGTTAAACAGATACTTAGTATATGCTTACAGGTTGCCATATTATTGTAATTTTCAACCAT
>JAJSOF020000005.1:16908759-16913759 GCA_025594305.2 Periplaneta americana
CTGATGTTAAAGGGATTACTGAACATGTGTTTAAATCTCTATTGTTGAAATGTATTTTTAAAAGTTAATGGAATTTTGTTTTGTTTTATTGTTAAACCTAATATAATATGGACTGTTTTATATGAAATATGGAAAATATATGGAAATTAACGAAAATATGTACTAAACTCTAAAATATGGAAAAATATGGAAAATAAAAGTAGGAGTTTTCAACCCTACACATTGTGAAACATAAAGATAATGCAAAATATAAATTATATTAGCTTTATAAGTAAATATGTATTTACATATAAATCCTTTCCCTGTTATAATATACTGAAGGTGAAGTATTGTCCTGTTTATTGTTGAATGTACCTGTGAATGCTACACCGAACTTAGGATTTCTGCAAGATGTTATAAAATATTTGAAAAAAAAATAATTTCCTCAAAATCTAACATAATATTTCCTTCATAAACTATAAACTATATACAGTAAAATCCCTCGTATCCGGCACTCAATTAACTGGCAATACCAAAACAACGGCACTTTTGGCTAGGCCAAAAAAAAGTAATTCATGCGAAAGGGAAGAGTCGAAGATGTGAGTGGTTTTCGTACATGCCGCATATTGTTTACTCTTTACATTGTTCACGTGTGAAAACATAGACAGAAAACCCCGTTATGTCCCTAGAGACCGGTAAGTTGTCACTTGGACCTTACAAACAATTCGCAGAGACGATATCTTTAAATTTACCACTTGAACTCGCCCGTTCGAAGGGGTGTTGGACGAGTCTAAATAGGAAAATGTGAAATTCTCTGTTCCTACAGCGCGTAAAAGTTTCATTCGAGTGATAAATAGAGTACCCTATTTAAACAAAAAGAATTTAGAGATAGGCTGAGTTAAAAAGGTTCAAATCATCGAGCGCTATTTCATCTTCACAGTTGCGAAGTTGGCTACACTATTCTTCACGTCACATGGCCGCCATTTAAAATTGTCATAAGGTTACGAAAACGATTAGTATTTTTTACGCTATTAGGCATTACAATAAATTATGAAGCTATGAATAAACATTACCGTATTCAGTACTAAAAATAAACATTTTAGGTATCTAAGAACTTCAAAATATCTTTATTTTAAATTTAAACATGGAAAAAAATGTTTGTGCAGTACTATAAACGCATTTTCCAATTATCCGAAAACCATTTCAAAATTTAAACATGGAAAAAAATGTTTGTGAGTCTGTACATTTTTACTTCCGGCCTTGACATAACCTATAAACTTGCATTTTTTTAAATTATCCGATGAAAAATCAGTTATCATGGCTCTGGCTTCGATCCGACAGTTTCCGGATACGAGAGCTTCTATCCGCATCGAGGTTTTCAGAAGAGTATAATATATAGGCGCCGGTAAAATTAACAAACATGTACGAATCATAGTTAAGACGATTACTACATTTTTGACCGACTCGAACTGGACACGGAGCATTTGATTTGTGTTGTGGAGTGTTGCCGTACGCAACCGATGATAACAAATCTGCAAGTAATCACTTGCCCGCGTAGACTTCGAAAGTTTACCACAGACCGTACAGACAGCCATCTGAACGTTACTTGCTGGCAGATGAACGCGATTAATAGGCATCTCTCAAGTTTCTCCATGACCGTAGCTTATAGCAGAATTTTATTTATAAGCCCATGCTGCAGTGCTTGATCGATATTTACCGTACACACAGCTGGAAAATGAGTGTTAGTTGGGAGTGTTGCGTGGTCTAGGCCAAGCAGAATGACTGCAGTGTACACTAAGATGCAGCCCACAACTGCCATGTTGTTTAATCGTGGAGATGACAACTTGATGTACCTGTGAAGAAAATAACACAATTTAATAAAAGATGGTTATGATTTCATAGTGAGATATTATTATGATATCGTAGAAAGTTATTAGTATCTCAAACATTTATTTTAAAGATACACTTAAGCAGTATTAAGATATGATTGTTTTTTTTTTCTTTATGGTTCTAATGCATTTTGCAAATTGCTATCTCGGTTTTTGGAAGGATAATTTGTATTTTTTTTTTCTCTAACGGCGGGCACTTGACTGTTTTTCATTCACTCACTTGAAGCCAGTTGCGTAAATCAATTTACTGACAAAGTCGTTGCCCACGAATAAACCATAGGAGGCTGGTTCAGTGGCGAGCATTCAAACGAAGTTACTGAAGCCCTGCTTCACTACACAGGGTGATTCATAAATACCTGTAAAAACTTTGTAGGTGTAATGTAGAGGTAAAACTAAAACTAAAATGTTCTATACAACTTTTCCCGCAAATCCTTACTTTCAGAGTTATGATGCATAGTGCCATATCTTGCCAGGCATAAAAAACATGAGCCAGTAAAGCCTTCGGCTGTGTCACGTTCACATACATAGAGACTACACCCCACTACAGTTGATTCCGACCTGATAGGACTTTGTTTACTGTAAGTAGGTATGTTTAGTTGTATGACACTTTTGCAGTTCCTACAGTCACCATGTCCCGTAGGTACACATTCATTTTATCGTTAGTTCAGTGGGTTTCAGTTGTGTACGGTAAGATAGATCGTGCAACACCAGTTGCGCGGCCAGCCAGATCACCAGACTTCTACCGTTGGGGTCGTCTGAAGGCGCTTGTTTATGTCACACAAATTCTGAACGTAGGATAATTACAGCAGTGATATCAAAATAGCTATGAAACAGTTCGGAATGAGTTGAACGGGGTCTGTAAAATTCTAAGATCAGTACAGTACAGTGTTGATTTGTGCTTTTTTTTTTTTTAATTTTTTACTCTAGATTAAAATTGCATGTTTCTTGTTTATGTTAGTTAATTAGTTAGGATACAATTAATTATGATACTTAATCACTCATTTAAAGTTTGTGTGACTGCAACCTGGGTATATTTTTGTGTGGCTTTACTTTGTTTATAGTGTATTTGTTTCCTTTTATTTCTATTATTGTATTTGCATTTCTGGTGATGTGGAAGAGAAGGCCTGATGGCCTTAACTACACCAGAATAAATAAATAAATAAATAAATAAATAAATAAATAAATAAATAAATAAATAAATAAATAAATAAATAAATAAATAAATAAATAGTAGTGGCCAAAAACCGGACCGTCTCTTGTAGCTGATTTCAGAGTCACAGATTCAAATTTTGCTAGTCGCAAAACACATATATCTTGTATAATTAATTGTAACAATGAAATTTATTGCATTTGTTCGATTCTTACCGTCTTTTGTTCCATTCAGTGCCTCAAACTTACAGACGAAAAAAACTTTGAGAGTTTTATTTTCATCTGGCATCAATATTACATTTCTACCTCTATTCGGCAAAGATAACTGCGTATTTTTACATTAAATAGCAGTACTTAACTCTGGCTTCACTATCCATATTGAAATGATCGCAGTTTGACATAATACACAGCACAGGATTCTTTTGTATCAGCTACAAGGGTCGGTCCGGTTTTTTTGCCACTACTGTACAGTAAACGTAGTCTTATCAGGTCGAAATCAACTGTATGTAATAGGGGCGTACGAATAACAAACATCTAACGTAGTCGCTATGTAAGCGAGCATTACACATACGAAGGCTTACTGGTCCATGTTTTCGATACCTAGCAAGATAGGGCATTTTGCATCATAACTCTGAAAATAAGGATTTGCGGGAAAAGTTGTATAGAACATTTTAGATTTAATTTTACCTCTACATTACACTTACAAAGTTTTTACAGGTATTTATGAATCACCCTGTATTTTAATATTTAATATTCTTTTATGTGCTATTTTAATATTTAAGGCAAAAATCTCCTATATATAGGATGTTTGAAAAATGATGATAAATAATTTACAAATGAAAAGTGCAAATTGAAAGAAGCAAAAAGCTCTAATAAACATTGTTCCGCAAATTAACTGTTCTTGCGATATCACTTTGGCAGAAGGCCAGTACTATAGTCTCCTAGGTCACCGGATTTAAATCCGAATATATTTGTGTTTGGGATCATATAAAAAGCCTGGTTTACGCTTCTGATGTCAACACACTTCAGGAATTGCGATTTCGGATTGAACGTGCCTTGCAGCAAATAAGGAATGGTCCAGGACTGCCAGAGAGAATTCTGAACTCGCTACAGAGAAGAGCACAACGTAGCGTTCAGATGCATGGACAGAATTTTGAAAACCTGCTCTAGGTATAATTCAGTTAGGAATATCTGTACGTCTGCTCTTAATCAGTGAGGAATCTCAACAGAAAATGTGCATTATCTTGACAATGGTTAATTTGCGGACCGATGTGTATTGGAGCTGTTTTGCTTGGGTTAGTTTGTACTTTAGTCTGTAAATTACTGACCATCACTTTTGAAACACCCTGTATAAAGTTTTAAGCAATACGTGGTTTTAGTGATCGGTGTTCGCTTTTCAAATGCAAGTTAAACTGAAGAGTCTCAATCTAATGGTTACAAATTAGCAAGCCTATAACGCCGAGCAATCTGGGTATATATGATCTAGGCCATTACCGATCACATATTTTGGAGCATTGTTTGAAAGACAAATTCAAGGATATTTTCTAACATTGTAAATTCTTTTGATATTTTGAAGCACAGGGCGCATTTATTAATCTACTTCATACAATTTATCTTTCCACGCTCGCGCATGCAGAGCGGATGCGATAGTGTACAGCGCAACTGCACACATATTAACGTAGAAATATAAAATGTATGCAATGTATTATGGGTATATTAAAAATAAGAACTCACTTAAGTTTGCGGAAGTGCAAGTTGAAGGCAAGGAAAGCAACTGCCAACGTGATACCGATAAGCGCGAGACATGTTATGCTGAGGAAGGCTGCAGGCTCGATGGTCACGACTCGGAGTTTGAACACCCGCTTGGCGATGGGTACCTGGCCACCCTGCCACACAAGTGGTCTGCAGTCAGGGCAGGAGTAGTCCATGTGGTCTGTTGATGGATAGAACAGCGCCACCTTTGATACTTCCCCACCTGGTGCA
>JAJSOF020000005.1:16916259-16946259 GCA_025594305.2 Periplaneta americana
GAACGAATTTTAATCTATGATATATAATAAGAATAATAGTGATGGTAAATGAAAATTAATAATAATTTCTGAACGAATAATAAATGATAATAGAGCTCTAAGTAATACATTGAAAATAGTAATAATAATAATAATAATAATAAATAATAATAATAATAATAATAATAATAATAATAATAATAATAATAATAATAATAATAATAATAATAATAATAATAATAATAATAATAATAATAATAATAATTTCATTTCGTCTGAAAATATACAAATTCACAAATTTGGTTAAGGAAATGGGGAAAGTTCTTCTGGAAAACGTTATTTAATAAATTCCTTCAAATATGCTGCTTTCGGGAAATGTGAGAAAAAGCTTATATCGCACCTATGTCTCCTGTTATTTTTTCCCATCTGTAGATTAGAGTTCGTAATTAGACTGATAATACTACCTACAAAAAATATTCTGGCTATAAATCTCCACGATGACGACTTAGTGAATTTCTTAAAAAAAAAAAAAAGTCGTTCTTTCTAGATTAAAATCCAATGTAAAGATACAATTTTGACACGGACGTTAAAGCGTTGACATTATGAGTCAGAAGTAACTGATGAAAGTGGAAGAAAAGCCTCGTTTGAGGAGTCGTAATAGATCCAGTGGGCAAAGAAATATAATCTATGGAAATAATAAAAAATAGCAATTGCTAGTTCTGATACTCACACACACTCAAACTGTTGAACTATACAAGTCAAATTGAAAGATCTTACCTTGCACTTGATAGAAAGCAGAAATCCCAACGCGGTCTGCACCGCTGAAAGATACTGGTCCCTTAAAAGAAGAAGTAATATATTTATAACGCTTAGTACAAAGACATTACAAAGATCACATGACAAAATTAATTCAATAATCAAAATATATACTACTGCTATTCAATTTACCGAATTACAAATTGAATTATTTTGAAGTCAGTAAAGAACTTATTATTGACATGAGTAATTAAATAATCAGTAAAATAAATTCTGTACATTTATTTAACAAATTTATTAATCCCATTGGTTGATTTAGAGCAGTCATTTTCAACTGGTCAACTTGTGACGCCGGAGCGAGTTTCCCCTCTCGGAGCAGAGCTAGTAGAGCATGTGAGGGAGGGTAATGTTGTGTCTCCGCTATTTAAACATCTCCATCTCTTCCACTGCCACTCCCTCTCAAGGAATCGAGAGCAAGAGACGTATGATGTCACAGAGCTAGCAGCGCGGCTAACGAGAAAGACTGGCTACGACGCAACGTCACATTCTTAGTCATAACATGGCCAACACTGAACAAGTTTATATATAAATGCACGTTTAACATGAGTTTAATATAGGCCTAGCAATTCCTTTGTTGTTACTGTGTTTGTCTTTATTTTTTTTTTTAGAACTTTGAGCATGTATTTATATTAGGATATTGTCAAGATGGCCGTGACTAGACCATGATAATCATGTGACTCCGACTCGCGCCGTAATCTTTCTCATTAGTCATGGCCGCAGTTAGAAAATGCCTGATTTAGAGCATAGCTGTGAACAGTTCTGGATACTGGATAATTAATAACATATTGTACATACAAGATTTTTTATATAAAACAAACATATGTAATATTAGGCTATGTAGGGCGTCTCGACAAGAACACTGTTTTTAATGTGAATAAATGCAACGAAAAATAGATAACAATAGACAATAGTGTCGCCAACCCAATGACAACAAAATATTGTTGGGACATTGCGTAATTGTCTTGTTGTTGGGTTGGCGGAACTGTTATCTGTTTTGTTGCATTTATTATTTATTTATTTTTATTTATTTATTAACATTATTAAATCCGGTGTTCTTGTTGGGACACTCTTTATTTATAAATAAATAAAAAAATAAATAAATAAATAAATAAATAAATAAATAAATAAATAAATAAATAAATAAATAAATAAATAAATAAATAAATAAATAAATAAATAAATAAATAAATAAATAAAATATGCCACTGACAAAACGTTCCTAATGTATCTATATATCTTCTTCTCTTCTTGACTGTATCACTCCGCTACTTCACGGGTTGAGCTTGGGTGAATCGGAGATTTCTTTCATTTTCGTCACGTTTATTCCCGGACTCCGTCAAGCTTCTCGTTAATTGTGAATTCTCACATTTAAATACATTTATTTTAACAATATTTCCGTTCTCGTTTTCGTTGTCGTTCCCGTTCCCGGTTTATTGTGGTCCAGCCTTAAGTGACGATAGGAGATACATTTTTTTGGCTTCTACTGAAGATGAATAATTTGTATGAGACAGAGTTAGTATGTTATTAAATTAATAGAAAATAGAATATGAACTTTTGTTTTTAGTACGAATTGCAGGACAAAAACTAGTCAATGACAGACGTAGTAGGCGAAAGAGTTCAACAATGGTAATTTTCCATCTCTATCTTGTTTTAACGTGGCAGAAGCTTTCTGTTAATATGATGGTGACAATAATTACAGTAAGCTTTGGATGACTGAAGTTATGATATGTTTTACGGGAACGTGAAGGTTGACCATGAATTTATTGAATAATCATTTTTAGTTTACCTACACCGATCAATTCTTTACCATATTTTGTCAAATGACATTCTATATGAATTCTTCACATTCAAAACATCTTCCCTCTGAAAATTAGACCATTTTTATACTTTTTCCCTTAAAGAAACCTTGAGTGTCGCGTGCTATAGAAAACCCGAATATTCAGTATGAGCAAAATTAGTTATTTTTTAGGAGAAATAGCTGTCCATAGATTACGGCCGGACGACGAACCAACAAATAATATAGAGGCAGGAAAGTGGCTTACATACAATCACTCTTTCTAATCAGTGATGATTGAAACAGTTATTATACTGAAATCCTCAAAATAGCTTATATACATACATAGAGCCGTTACTCAGTAAATTATAGAAATGCGTCTACTTATATGAAACCCAAAAAAGTTTCACTTTCATTTCATCAATATAGCATTAATGTGTATAATTAGTGACAAATACTCAAGTAATTGCATTAACTATAATGATATTTCATTTTTAATGATAATAATGTCATCAAACATTCTTAAGTTTTGTAGTTCTTAATATCCAATACATAGCTGTTCTCAGAAAACTACAGACCAGAGAATCAGACCTGTAAGTCTTGAAGTTTTTATACGGTATCAACAAATTACACAAATGAAGATCGACATATTGGCCGTATATTGGTATTGTGTCAGAGAATCTGAGCCATCTGAACTCTGAATATGTCAGCAATCCTGCAGGTCATGGCCTTCGTGTAATATTGTTTATTGTAGTGTCTGTTTTGTTTTATTCTGAAATGCAATTAGTTCTCAAAACTTAAGAGAGATGGATTTTTGAAAATAGGAAAACTATGTAGGAAAACTAACGGTTCATTGAAAGTTACTATTTTTCTGAAAATCCTTGGATGCCAAGCTTCAAAATGACGGGTCACTCATTAAAATCCATTCAGCCGTTTTCCCGTAATTTCCATTACCAGTTCAAATTATATATATAGATAACTTAATGAGAACGTTTTCACTTAAAAAAACTTTATCACAATAATTTTCACGATTTATGTTATCGGGCCTATTTTATTCCTATATTGCAATACGTTAAAAACTAATGATTCTACCGCATATTAGAATCTCAAACATTTTATTTTTGTTTTCATAGCGCCACTTTTAAGCTGCACAACAGTCTGGAAGTGGGCGCTTCGCTGCAAATCTTGCGGCTTAGTTAGGTAGAAGCGCAGGCAAGGTTGTATTTGTACGAATATGCTAATAACTCGGGACCGGATTTTTATGTAATTACATATTATATACCTTTCAACCTAACCGTATATAAAAAACAAATCTTTGCGAATCTTGTAATTACCATTAATATATTAAAATTTGATACTACATATTTTTACATATTTACCCCACATTACATATTATGGCTTGGTATTACATAAATCTACATATTTAGGGGTTTTATTCATTTTTACTTCTCTGAAGGGAAAAGAAAAACTTCTGTTGGGGAAGTTTACAATTTGAAATACACAGATTTAAAAATACTTTTTTACTTATCCGAGAAAGGATATATTTCAGGATGAAACATAACGACCTTTGTTCCAGGAAGTAATAGAGGCACTCACCCTGTACCGTCCACTGTAAATATGAGTGAAAAAAGGCAACCTTTCTCATACTTTGTATTGTAAAAATCACTCAGAAAGTAGCGTTGCCTCACTCATGCGGTGGAGTGGGACAAGGACGACATGATTTGTCTCGAACTATAATTGTTCTGCACACATCTTAACAAGTCGTTCTCATGCAATTTGCAACCTTACCCACCCTCTTCCTAATCCTTCCAAGGAAAACCCGTATCAAGTCTGACATGAGCCGCAATAAAGTAGCCGAATTTTGAAAAGAAGCTGGAGTAAATGAACAAATGGAAAGATGTTGAAAGATTAAAATAAATAGCTTTTCAGGTTATTGCTTGACCTCTTTACCTTAAATTTAGTAGATCTATACGGAAATGGGATTTTCCGAGCAATCAGAAAGTATAGTTCTAGGCTGGAATAATCCTACCCTTATGAATGAGACAAGAATGTCACTTTTCGAACAACAGTTTGTGAAAGTCTATAGTTTGAGGTTTTAGTAGGTACTTTGTTTCTTACAGGGAGCAGCTAAAATGCATGTGTTCCACATCTCCTCTTATTTTCTCCTAATCCAGTAAAGCGAAACAGTGCTTGCAGTACTGTTGTGTCATTCATTTCACTCAGTTCTCTAGTTTTAGTACTTACAGTATAAAGTGCAAGTGAGTTTATCTACTGCTTTTAACTAACTAAAATGGCCTCTGTATCTTCAACCCTAATGACAAAACTAAAATCGTGGATTGTAATGGCCGAAGCTTTCACTATAGATGGAAAAATAGTAATGTGTCAAGTGTGTAAAAAAAGTCGGATGCTCAATGAAATCACAACTGGACAGTCTTACCTATCCTATACCTGCCAGAATATTGATATTAAATATTTTCATGATTTTACATATTTTGGTACATATTCAGCTTATATTTCTTACATAAATATGTACATATTTCACACCTTGATATTACATAAAAATCCGGTTATTAGTAATAACAGCGTTCGCTCATTTTACAGCAGCTTCTGAAAATGATCTCCTCCGGCACCTGGAGGTGAAAGGATTTCCTGGAAAAGTCAGAATGTATAGGAAAGCATGTTGTAGCCTTATGAGAAAAACTTGCTCCTAATATTGTCGTTCAGATCTGTTGAACTTTCAGAGTGTGAGTTCGTTCTTACATACTATCTCCTTTAAATTTCCCCGCAAGCAAGTCACATAGTGTGAGTTCGGGAGAACGATTTGCAGTTTCATCTAACTTCTCTTTCTTTAGCACCCAGCATCGTCGTTTCGTTTTCTTATCCAAGTTGACCTGTTGCTATTTGTTTTATTTATAAGCCCATGTATCGTGGTCCTGTTGGAAATAGCGACTTCAGGAAATTTCGTCTGACATATTTTGTTTTTCTCAACGAATCAGTTTTAATGTAAATATTGTATACAAATAACTTTTTATGTAATTCTTATCGTAATCTGGGTATACTCATAATAAAAACTGATTGCTAGCAACTATAAAAATCGATTCTCGCATCTAAAATTACAGAGTACAATGTTTATTTGAACGTGATGTTCGAGTGATATAACAATACTCCGATCTGTCTTATAAATACTGCATGATAATAGTACATTATGCAACGAGCCTATAATGGTAGTAATTAAGACGCAAGTATGTTTGTTTATGAAACGAGCGCAAGCGAGTTTCATAATTTTCATACGAGCGTCTTAATTAGCATTATAGGCAAGTTTCATACGACTTTTTATGCTCGACCATATTTCTAACTTGAAATTATTCAAAATTAGGTCATGTTATGGTTATGTGCGAACTGACCTGAATTGTGAGATGTGCGCAGACGTGAAAGTATTGATTTTTTCCGAGGCCGAATGTCATTGACCTTGATAGAGAATAAGATGAACATTACTCTGATATAACCTGGAAATTGATTTAGAATTGAAAAACAAGATGACAAATTGAATTTATTTGAATATTATTTACAATTAACGCTAATTATTAGTGTAACAGAACAGAACCTTCTGCGACAGTATTGGATTTCCAGCCTCCGTGACTTTTCGCTAATTGACTTTCGATTGCATATCCAAGAATAATCGATACTTGCGGTTTTATATCGGTACAAAGGTGACTTGTCATTGGCTGAACACCTGAACTTTAATGAATAGATGTACTTTAATGAGGTCCATTAAGGGGCTACTACCAGGTGTATAATTACTACATTTCGGCATGGTCGAGCATAAAGATGCATTTTATTACCGAAAGATACGCCGAATGTTTCACTGGCAGGGAGATCATAGGCCTAATTACACAATTTCTCCATAATTCACAATCATTCTCATTACTGCCGTACTAACAACAGAAAAGTACTACATATATTTCTCAGATCAACTTCATAGCTTCCTTACGACGATGTTTCTCATTGTTGGAATTTGAGTCCAAAATGTAAGTTCTCGGGCATGGAATCACGTAAAACATTTTACAATTTACATCGATCTGCTTGCAAGTTTAACGGCCAACATGCCGAAAGAAAGAAAGAAAGAAAGAAAGAAAGAAAGAAGGAAAGAAAGAAAGAAGGAAGGAAAGAAAGAAAGAAAGAAAGAAAAAGAAAGGAAAGAAAAAGAAGGAAAGAAAGAAAGAAAGAAAGAAAGAAAGAAAGAAGAAAGAAAGAAGGAAAGAAAGAAAGAAGGAAAGAAAGGAAAGAAAAGGAAAAAAAGAAAGAAAGAAAGAAGAAGGAAAGGGAAAGAAAGAAAGAAAAGAAGGAAAGAAAGAAAGAAAGAAAGAAAGAAAAAGAAGAAAGAAAGGAAAGAAAAAGAAGGAAAGAAAGAAAGAAAGAAGAAAGAAAGAAGGAAAGAAAGAAAGAAAGAAAGAAAGAAAGAAGGAAAGAAGGAAAGAAAGAAAGAAAGAAGGAAGGAAAGAAAGAAAGAAGGAAAAGAAGGAAAGAAAGAGAGAAGGAAAGAAAGAAAGAAAGAAGTAGCAGAAAAGATTTATAGAAGCAGTAGTTTCTGAAGGCAAATGATTTTTATTGATACAAAAATCGTCTTCTGTGCAATATGGCTTCTTAACACTTGTTACTTTAAATTATTTTCATTTATATTGTATTATCAAACGTCTAAAATGTATATTTTACTCATATATTTCTATTTTTAACGCATAATTCAACAGTTTTTACCGCATAGTTCGACGCATACAGTAATTTCAGTTTTTTAGTGCGTAAAGTTAAGTGGTCTATTTATTATTAATCTATATCTTTTCTGAAGAATACAATTTTTTAAATAAATATTTTTTAATTAGACTTGTAAAAATATCTCATTGTAAATAAAAATTCGGATATCAAGCAATTATAAAACATTCTGAATAATGAATATGGTGGTGGTAGTCGCAATAGTAGAGACTCATTGTATATGCATGCAGTCGTCATCATTTACCCAGTCAAATTACGAAAGGATATTCTAAAACCGTCTCCCTTCTTGTTCCAAATATTTGTCCTAAGTTCAACTTCATTCTACAGTAACTACTTATATATCGTTGAAAAAACCGAAAGTAAATTTCAGTAGGCGCATGCATGCATTAAAATGAGATATTAATATATTTAATTCCTGGACAACTGTTTCCATCTAGGCTTTCTTTCTAAATTAAGCGTTGACTTAAAATCAGTATTCTTCATTTTATGCACAAAAAATTCGAGCGCCAAAGAGTTAAAAAGTGATGCGTCATTTGCTGCAGTTTCTGTTGAGAAAGGAACGAGATATTTTCCAGAATGCTATTTTCTGTTCTTTCAGGAATGTGTATTACTTCTGCATACTTTGTCTTTTAGAGTTCCCCAGAGACAAAATTCAAGGAAAAATGCAAAAGCATGCTTCCTCTCCAACAGGGTTTCTTTCAGAAGGCTTAGGTATTTATGTATAACCTCTGTTTTCAGAGAAACATAATGGAATGCATTCATTAAATAAGATTAATTTTTCATTTAACTTTAAATTCATGTCGGTCTCGAAATAATTATCATGACAAGAAGCATTCGTTAAGCTCAACCAATCACAATCATACATTGCGATAATTTCTGCAGCTCGATTTATCACTACCAATTTATCGCATGGTCGTTCTTTTTTTAGTCAGTGTCTCCAACTGTTTCACGTAAATCGATGAACATGAATCCATTGTTAAATAAAGTGCGAGATCCTACTTCCACATCTACATCTTCATCTTCTAATTCCATGTCCATTATATCTAAAGAAAATGACACTCCTTCATAACAATTGTTCTTTAATTAATGTATTAATCAGGTTATTTGTAATAATACTACGATGAAATGTTTAAATTAAATTATGATTTCAGCAGATAATGGAAACGTATTTCTGTTATAATAACAAGAGAAAAGCGCAGTATATGTAATTAACATTTTCAAAAGTATATTTCATGCTTTTCTCAATTGGCATTACTGAATAACATTCAATTTCTTTATTGCAGAAATCGTTATTAATCTATTTCGGCTTCATAATGTCTGAATAGCTTAAGTATTCATAAATGTACAATTATTAACATTTAGTGAGCAAATTTTAGGGATATATTATTTACATTTTTATTTTATTCACGAAATAGTCCTAATATATGTCACTCGAGGTCTGAGATTACTATACATAATTTGTGATATTATGTTGAGTTACCGATACTGTGCCAAGTATCACCATCCAACTTCTGGAGTTTATAATATTTATCTGAAAGTTTACATGCATTTGGTGACTACAGTGCAATCGTTTTGACTTGGAAACTCTACAATCTCAATAGAGTCCTAACATAGATTACATTTAAACGTACTTCATAGATGAGAACTTACTGAGACTCCAAGAAAGTCAAGTTGTCCAAGTTGTGACAAGAACTCTTCGGCCATGTCTCTGCGGTTGTAGTCAAACTGATGTACAGATGTCGAGATGTTGGCTTCTTCCCACCTCTCCTGTGCCCCACGTAATGCGAGGGCTATCGCCCACACTGCATCATACGTTTGTGGGGCATAGCGGGTCACGGGCAGGGAGAGTTGCTCAAACTCCTCCAGAAACCGCGAGTTGGTCTGAAAAAGAAATTTGATTGTCCTTTTCAATTAGGAATTAGGCCTACACAGTTATTGTTCAGGTTTCTAATATTTAATTTATTACGAGGTAAGACAGGGATAAAGGGGAGATGATGGGTAATATCGGACATCGGGTAATATCAGACAGTGAGTTTCTTTCCTCTACCACCAGATGATAGTATTTGTATAACAATTACGTTTCTTGATGTCGCATAATCAAACGTTAACCATGTCATTCAGGTATTACGATCTGGTGGTAGATGAAATTAACGCATTAGATATTACCTGATGTCAGATACTACCCAACTCTCCCCTGTAATTTCATTTATACAATATATTTCATGTGAGAGAAGATTAACTGCCCTATACCGTTAAATTTGCTTATTTAACCACCCATTACCACAAAACTATTCAAGATATCGTACTGAAATTTTTATATACAGTATATACAAGGTTTCTAAGCATACGGACTCAGATTTATCAAGAAACATAAGTTTAAAAATGATTTGAGTTTTATAAATAACCCTGATTTGATTTTATTATTTTTTAAATATATTTTTTTCTGATCTAACTAATAGACATAGCCTGCATCACTTAAGAGGGGTGAGTGATTTTTGTTTACTTTAACCGTGTCATTTCTTAAGGTGTTGTAGAAACTTGGGAAAACTGAAGTACATTTATGACTTAAATTATCTCATAGAATCACATGTGTGAATGTAGGTAACTGAATGACAATGTATTTTTTTTTAGAAAAAATACTCTGTTGTATTGTTTTCGCTGTAAGAAAAATCCTAATGTAAACATAAGCCCGTTGCTGTCATACCCGTGACTGGCTTCCAGTCGAAACACTGACATGACGCAGGAAAATATAGTTCGTATTTGGAAACCATAATCTTGTATTATTTGAAATTAAAAATTGAATTCTAGTTGCTAATATGATGAAACATATAACTTCACTCATATGTAAAACGCTATGTAAAAGAAAAGCTACATTTATATTTTGTTATCTATTATGAACGCGGATGAATACCAACAGTAATACCGAGGTAGTATGTTCTTGTAACAAGCTGGCTTCACTTGAGCTCGTAGTTGTTCACATGGCACGTGGTACTGAAGTATTGCGTCTGCATCCTCGGTGTGTGTGGTTATTAAACATAAGAGTGGAAACCCTCTCAAAAGCGGAGAAAAACAAATAGTCTTCCTATATAATAAGTGAGTTGAATCCCAATTTACCTATTCAGCGTAAGTCAATCAGACAGCATGTTCCAGCTGTAAAATAACTGACGCTGTTGTGGACTGTCTCGCATAAATCCTGCCGACGATAGTTCTGACGACTCCGATTTGGAAGGAATAAGTCCTTTGTCCGGCAGCGATTGACCTTAAACCTAAGTTTAAAATAATTTAATTATAAAGTAAATGTTTTCTAAGCAAACGTATTTTAAAAAAAAATAGGCCTAATGCATAGTAGTGAGGTTAAGCTTACATAATGAGTAACTGGAAATGTTTAACATGAAACAGAATACGATGAAAGAGTAATGGAACGGAGAAAATTCTTCCGGCGCCAGGATTTGAACCCGGGTTTTCAGCTCTACGTGCTGACGCTTTGTCCACTAAGCCACATATTTTGATTCCACCCCGGCATCGGAAGAATCGTCTCAGTTTTAAGTTCCAACTCTTGGGTTCCCTCTAGTGGCCGCCCTCTGCACTACGTCATAGATATCTATGAACCTAGGACCGAAGTCCACACATGTGCTGATGCACTCGTAATGAGTTGGCCGGGATCCGACGGAATAAGCGCCGTCTTAAATCACGAAGTGATTTACGTCTATCATATATATTATTTTAATGTACCAACGTACCTATTCAGATATTTCAATCAGATATTCTGCGTCATCATACGATGAAAGAGTAATGGAACGGACAAATCGTCAGCACGTAGAGCTGAAAACCCGGGTTCAAATCCCGGCGCCGGAGAGAATTTTTCTCCGTTCCATTAAAATTTCATCGTATGATGACGCAGAATATCTGCAAACGAAATATCATATGTACTTCGGTCATTATAATAATATATATGAAACAGAATGTACAACAGTGGGCGGGAACACGTACTGAGAATCTATGGCGTCAAACTATGGCCAATGAAGACTCACTTCAGTCACGTGCTATTGTTTACATTAGGATTTTTATTACAGCGAAAAGATTATAGCTGAAGTGTGCCTCTCCTTTAATTTTCTTTTCTTTATTACATCTTGTTTCTTTACCTTTCGTTGCTTACGTCTCTTCCATGGGGTTACTTCTGCACCTAAAAACGACTCCATAATTAATACTACAATTCACGTGCTAA
The DNA here is from genome assembly GCA_025594305.2 of Periplaneta americana. Lineage (NCBI taxonomy): Eukaryota > Metazoa > Arthropoda > Insecta > Blattodea > Blattidae > Periplaneta > Periplaneta americana. Next base: position 16,927,821 of record JAJSOF020000005.1, read on the forward strand.
AGTGTATTTCTCTGAGGTGGCTTTTGCCGCGTACATAAGAAGCAGTACTGCCAATCTACTACAGTTAAAATAATATGGATAAATGTTTCAAGGTATGAATGGGATATTTGTAAATACCACTATCGTCCTGCACAATGGCTGTTTTCACAAAAAAACAGTCTTTGGATTGTGGTTGTTTTATGAAAACCACTGGCAATTTTCACTTCTATAACATAGGACAATGTTTTGTTTTTTACTAACAACTAATTCAGTAGATGGCCGCTGCAATACGCTCATCAATAAGGCGCGTATTCCTATGCAATTAAATATTTCTCTTGCGTGTGATAAAACACAATTAACAAAGTTAAAAATTCCGAATGTCAAGTTTCAAGTTTAAAACCCGAATTTTATTTCACATAAAAACACACATTTCCACAAAAATTTATGTAAATACATATTTTCAGAAAATCTATTATAAACACATAAATCTTGGAGTTTTTTACTTAAATAATTTTGTTACAAGAACTTTTAAATATTTTAAGACTAAATCAATTATATCACTCAGAAATACGTTATCGTTTTAAGAATTCTTGGTTGCTTCGTGCTTCTATGGGCTGTGTGGTGTATCCGTGATCCATTTTTGTAATAGTATTTACGTTTTTCTCATCGCCTCAAGTTCTGAGAACTGCTAGGTAGCATATCAGTGTTATTATACGAGAATAAATTAACATGGACAAGGAGGAGAGATTTTGCAACACATAATTAGAAATGTTTATTGTTGCTGAAGATGAATTTATTCCGCGCTTTGTTTGTGAAACACAACGGATAAGAGCTAGGTATAAACATTATTTAATTTAAACAAATTTCTCTTTCTTGTTCATGCCTATGAAGTGAGGAAATACATCTTGTGATTCCCCGTTATCGGACCATAAGCATAAGCTGCGTAGTGTAGACGTGGTGGCGTCGCTATAGGAAGCTTTTTTCTTCGACATTGTCAGTCAGTAGCTAGAAACATTTTTTTACGTTAAGACGTGTATATTAGCCTCTTAAGATGCCTAAAATCAAATCGAATTTTAAGATTACGTCTACAGCATTATGTAGATGAATTTAAAAACATTTTTACTACCGACGGAAAAGTGTTATTTTTCGCCAACCATGTGGTAAATCAGTAAGTGCAGATCAGCGCTCTCAGGTAACTCAACATTTGTCTGGAAACAAGCACATTGCCGCTGCTTCACGTGTGCATTCACGGCAAAACAGTGGATATAAAAAATGTGTAAAGTTGCTCAAGTATTGGAGGGTGTGCCCAGCGAATAGGGATTATAAAGAATGGACACTGAACGAATTTTCCTGTGTTTTGTTTCTCTGTGCGCCAGCGGAGTTCCACTTTCAAGCGCTGTGGGAGAGGTAGTGTAATCGAGCATACGCTAAGATAATAATTGAGAATAGAATTAAGGCACAGGATCCAAACATCGCCTACCTTATTGCATAATCCAGTAACGCTTTGCTTCAAATAAATTCAAGTTAACAGCTTTTCCTTATTTCTCAGTGACAAACTAGTTGTAATAATAATATTTTATATTTCGGATATCATAAATTATATTATAAAATAATACAATGCATTATAAAATTAAGTATCGAATTCGTTTAATATTTGTATATAATATAATATAGGTATATGGTTTTCGTAAGAGTTTTGTTTTTCCATTTTCAGCGCTATCAAATCATTACATATTTTAATTGTTGTAGGGGTCAACGTCTGAACTCTCATTATAAAGGAACTCTAGAGTCTAGATATTACAGTTAATGAAGGATTTATTATTTTATGGATCCAATTTATTTTATTTGAGTACATAATGTACCTAGATGTATTAATTATATGTATTATATTTCCGCTGTGTCGACTGCTAGCTGGTGTGATGTCAGCGCCAACTCTAGGGAGAAAGCAGAATCTCATGCTCTAACTGGCTTGAAGGTCATTGAAATCGGTCCGGCTACATCAAAGGTACCGACGCGAAGTGTCCATTCTTTATAATCCCTATTCGCTGGTGTGCCTGTAGGTGAAATTGACGGTGTAGGTGTTTGTGACATTCTCTCTTTAAATATGCACATCTGACGTCCTGTGATGTGGAAAGATCGTTTTCACAGTATAAGTCGTTGTTCAGAGACAATGGGCATGCAGTTGTGATGGAGAATTTGGAGATGACCTTTGTTGTTCAGTGCAATTCTCGGACAACTACTAGCAACTGATGCTCAAGTGTGATTGGTGAGTACCTAGTAACATTTTTTTTAAGTTAAGCAAGTAAAAATATGTTTTTTTATTTTTAGCAAATATTTTCGTACTTTAGCACATAAAAATAAATATATTTAAATTTTTTAGCACATAAAAATCCGCTCCCTACTCATCACATGCTTAATATTTCAAATTTGTATTTTGTGGACTATGGTTATTAAAAAACCCTTCAATTGCTAAAGTGAGTGTTTTAACTCACCAGCCCTGAATAGGAAGGCATGACTCCAACAATGCTGTTGTGACTGGAGACAAGAAGCAGGCCCTCCACAGCTGCGGCCAAATGGTGCTGGGGGCATTCTGTCACGTTCTCCCACCAGATGTCACTGGGTCCGCCTTGCAGGATCCATGCGTAATCCGATCCGTACATACCAAGATGATGAGCCTGAATTGAGATAGTGAAAATGTCATTTAAATTCCTTAAAACTGTGTGAGGAAGTAGTGTTGATTGTTAATCCTGAACAGTACAGAAAACCGGGTGATACAGCACAAATTTCTCACTATTTTCGGTATTATGGCATTGTTGGATTTAACATTGCAGAACTTATGATGGAAAATCAGAATTTGGATTTTAGCCGTTTCGGTCATTTTCATGGAGAATAAGAAAAATATTACACGTATTTGATTGTTTCCTACTACAATTTTTCGGGAATCAGAATTTGGTGTGTGGAGATGGCTATGTAGGTCAAATTCATTTTAGGTGATTGAAACGGAGAAATTGTCGATGTTCGTGGTTTTAAGAGAAATCTCGCTGGATTTTTATTTGTATTGAAATAAGTAGTTTGAAATTGTGGATTACATACGAAAATCTGGGCTATCATATTGAGGAATGAGTAAATTTAATATATATGTGCTGGATCACGCGATTTTAAATATTCAGCTTTCTATCCCGGGAATATAACAGACTCACCTCACAAAATATTTTGGGCGCTACTTCATGAGAAAAACTGCCAATGATGATTCTTGTGTCAAGATCCTACAACAAGCAAAATGAAATGTTTAATACATTACATACATACATACATACATACATACATACATACATACATACATACATACATACATACATACGTACATACATACATACATACATACATACATACATACATACATACATACATACATAACATAGATAACATGCACACAGGAAATACAATTGTGCTGGGGTGGCGATCTGCCAACTACCTTTTGTAAAGACACGTGAAATTAGACACTGGACAAAATTATATTCAGTTATCAGCAGGGAAAGGATTTATATGTAAATACATATTTACTTATAAAGCTAATATAATTTATATTTTGCATTATCTTTATGTTTCACAATGTGTAGGGTTGAAAAATCCTACTTTTATTTTCCATATTTTTCCATATTTTAGAGTTTAGTACATATTTTCGTTAATTTCCATATATTTTCCATATTTCATATAAAACAGTCCATATTATATTAGGTTTAACAATAAAACAAAACAAAAGTCCATTAACTTTTAAAAATACATTTCAACAATAGAGATTTAAACACATGTTCAGTAATCCCTTTAACATCAGAGTTATTTGAAAATTAGCAGTCCTATCAACAATGGGAAAGTAAGTTACAAAACTGTATTAATTTAATTTAAAATTTTTAACAGACTTCAGTTGTGCAGCTCAACAGTTAAATGCCAGTCAGAGTACACATAGGTTCAGTTTTGTAAATCATACTATAAAGACGGTAAATATGCCAAAAGTACGTCATTCAGTCAATTTAAAATCAAAACTAACAAGTTACATTTCAGAATTTAAAGAAGATGGTTTATCAACTGACAATAAAATATTATTTTGTAATTTGTGTCAGTGTGCAGTATCATCTACACAAAAGTTCCTAGTGCAACAACACATTACAACTAGTAAACATCAGGCCAACAAACAACTAAATTCCAAGCAGAGACAATTGTTTTTAACACAACCAACAACATCGAATGTAAGATCTGAGTTTAACATCGACCTGTGCCGTTCTCTCATCTCTGCTGATATTCCTCTCTACAAACTAAAGAATAAGGTCTTCAGGGAATTCCTTGAAAAATATACTCAACATACAATCCCGGATGAGTCAACACTTAGGAAGACGTATGCTCCATCCATCTACGATGAGACAATACAGAAGATAAGAGATGAAATTAAAGATAGTTCAATTTGGGTTTCCATTGATGAGACTCCCGACAAAGAAGGTAGACTTGTTGGTAATGTAGTTATCGGTTTGTTAAGTGAACAATATTCTGAACGAATTCTTTTACATTGTGATGTTCTAGAAAAGTGCAATAACAAAACTATAGTTAAACTGTTCAACGAAGCTATGGGTATCCTGTGGCCAAAGGGTATTATGTACGATAATGTGTTATTCTTTATTAGCGATGCTGCCCCTTATATGGTCAAATCTGGACAAGCATTATCTGTTGTATATCCTAAATTGACTCATTTTACTTGTGTGGCGCATGCATTTCATCGTGTGGCAGAAGTGGTCAGAGACAATTTCCTAAAGTAGATTTGTTGATTTCATCAGTGAAAAAGTATTTCTCAAAGCTCCCAGTAGAGTTAACGTGTTGAAAGAAATGTACCCTGAAATTCCATTGCCACCAAAGCCAATTTTAACTAGATGGGGTACATGGCTAGAAGCAGTTGAATATTATGCCGAACATATAGACTCTATTAACAATGTTCTCCTTGCATTGGACTCTGAAGATGCAGTCTCAATTGATACTGCGAAAACAGTTACCTGTGACATAAGTGTGAAGAATGACTTAGCTCACATTCAGCATACATTTTCATGCATCATAAAAACGCTCAAAAGTCTCCAAAATAGGCACCTTTCACTATCTGAAAGTTTTGAAATTATAAATAGTACTGTGGAACAACTGAATCGTGGTAGAGGTAAAGTTGCAGATGCAGTAAGAGCTAAGGTGGACACTGTACTTTCAAAAACCCTGGATATGAAGAACTACAAAAGGTTGTTGCTGTGATGAGTGGTGAATCAACAGTGAAGATTAACTTGGACTTATCCCCAGCAGACATTGTGAAATTGAATTATGTACCAGTTACTTCTTGTGACGTCGAACGCTCTTTTAGTCAGTATAAATCTATCCTCAGAGACAATAGAAGAAGATTCACTTTTCAGCACTTGAAAGAAATGTTTGTAACCTATTGTTATGGTAACAGACAATAAAAATTGTGTTTTGTTGAAACTACATTGGAAGATAAGGTACGTCCATTATATTTTTTGTTTAGTTTGATTAAAATGTACCAATATTTAACGTACATAGTCATTTTTTTATAATTTTAAGTCCATATTTAATTCCATATTTTGGTAAAAATCCATATTTAATTCCATATTTTGGTAAAAATAACTACATATATATTTACATATTTCATATATTTTTAGTCCATATAAATCCGTTCCCTGGTTATCAGTATTGCTTCAAACATAACATTATTGTACTTTTATGACAATTGTAACTATATTATATCATATTTTACAATATAAGGAAACCATTTTATGTCTGGCACAGGTATGCAATTGAGCAAAAGGTAATGTCCGTTGAAATAATCTAAGAATTTTACCGATTTACTGTATTATCAATTTTGTCCATTTATTTTTAAAGGGATCTCATTTCAGTTATAGACTGTCAAACTGATGAATTATGCCAGTTACAGTTACAAATGTTAATAAATCTTCAAATACCAGATATATAATACAAAAGTGTAAAATATTAGAATATAGTAAACTTCAATTACTATTTTACATTGTTATAAGAATATGAAAAAAACTGAAAGAATACTGGATGCGGAATATGGAAATAAGATAAAGCGAGATATGAAAGATTCCGAAAATACGAGAGAGTTAGCAACCCTAACATAGGTACAAACAAACAAACAAACAAACAAACAAACAAACAAAGACAAACAAACAAACAAGCAAGGAAACAAACAGGCAAACAATCAGCCAAACAAACAAAGGCACATGCAAACAAGCAAACAAACAAGCAAGAAGCAAAGAAGCAATCAAACAAACAAACAAACAAACAAGCCAACAAACAAAGACAAACAAACAAACAAGCAAGGAAACAAACAGGCAAACAATCAGCCAAACAAACAAAGGCACATGCAAACAAGCAAACAAACAAGCAAGAAGCAAAGAAGCAATCAAACAAACAAACAAACAAACAAACAAGCCAACGAACAAAGACAAACAAACAAACAAGCAAGGAAACAAACAGGCAAACAATCAGCCAAACAAACAAAGGCACATGCAAACAAGCAAACAAACAAGCAAGAAGCAAAGAAGCAATCAAACAAACAAACAAACAAACAAGCCAACAAACAAAGACAAACAAACAAACAAGCAAGGAAACAAACAGGCAAACAATCAGCCAAACAAACAAAGGCACATGCAAACAAGCAAACAAACAAGCAAGAAGCAAAGAAGCAATCAAACAAACAAACAAACAAACAAACAATCAAGTAGGCGAGCAAGCATGTAAACAAATAAATAAATAAATAAATAAATAAATAAATAAATAAATAAATACATAAATAAATAAATAAGTAAATAAATAAATACATAAATAAATAATAAATACTAATAAATAAATAATTAGAGAAATTATGTGAATAAGTGCGACTTTGATTGGGAAAGAGAAAATATTTTAGAATGATTAAAGGAATGTATAAGAACTGAATAGTGAATAGTAAAATTAAAACTTTGACCACAATAGCACCAAGGCATTGTTACTGTTCTTACTCGAAGCATTCGAAGTTGATCTTTGAAATCCGATTCTGCAAACGTGATGGTGGCCCGGCACGTGATATTGGCTTGCTCCAGTTCCGTCACTAGGTCGTTCACAGCCTGCAACATTAATGTTCTGTGAGACCTGAACCTATGATAAACCTTGTAACGATACACTGAATTGACACGTTCAATTATTATTTTGTGGTTGACTGTCCTACAGAAAGTACTGGACGAAATAATTATAGAGAAAGACCAGCCCGGCAGTTTTGAGCTGGTTATTTTTTAGTATGGAACACGATCTCACCAAAGAGTAGACGTCCTCGTTCTGGCTGAGGGCGGTGACGGTGTCCCACCCGAAACCCCTGACGAAGGCAAGGCGTGCCGGGTTGTGCGAAGAGTCCGGTGCTACGGTCCGGTAGAAGAGCGGGAACTCTTGACGGTCACTCAGGGCTGGCGATGTCGACCCGAACGATACCTGCAAGACGACTCAGCACAGTCTCTTGGAAGAACTTACGGGCTATTCCATCTCAAATCGACCGAAATACAGAGAAAATTGACCTTGCAATTTTTAAATATAATGAAACTTTTTCTGTCCGTTGACAACTGTGATACAATGCTTTGTGCAAAGTTTCAGGCATCAGAACTTCATAGTGTTTAAATTAAAAATAGGGGCATTCCATGTCAAATCAACACAAAAAGTGGACTTTTCAACCTGAGCACCTCAGATTTTCATTAAATTTGGTGGGATGGTAAAGAACCTTAAGTTAAGTAATTATGTAAAATTTTAGCCCTCAATAATGCACGATATCCATACAGCAATTCTGTCAATACGAGTAAAAATGTAAAAATGTCGCATACTATATCAATAAAAATAATTCATAACTTCTCTTCTAATTGAGGTAGAATCTTAAAATTGGGCTTATTTTAAAGCTAAGGGATCATACGTTTCAATAAAAATAGTAATGAATTCTTTATTGAATGGTCACGTGAAACACATTTTAACATTAAATATCTATAAATGCGGACATAAATTATTTCGCGAAAAATGTATGTTATAGAGGTAAGAGTATTCTCTCCTTGGTGTAAGTTTCATTTTGGAAACGTTTCAGGAATATCAGTAAAAAATATATCAATGTATTGGTTTGTAGCACTTAAATCCGTCTTACACCAACACTGCATGCGCGCGAGTTCGTACTTGTTGATAAGCTGCGTCGTAGATCTGTCAGGCCGTCATGAGTGGCAGTTTATACAGTCTTCAATTTATACAAAACGTGCAATCTGTTTCAAGTGCAGTGTCGTTAGTTTTCGTAGTATGTGGTAGTTTTTGGGATGTAATGGAGTCGCGTTTTAAGTTATAGGTCTATGTTTGCTGCAATCCCTTCGAGAAATCAAGGCATTGTAATTAGAGGAAAAATTTAAGAAGTGTTATATCGTGGATGCTTAATGTATTTCCTGATTTAAAACAGGAACAAAAGGTGTGCGCTATGTGTCGCAAAGAAATAAAATATAATATAATGCTATTACGCAGAATCCTCATAATGACTCTAGCAATGAAGAATACGTCGACTCTACAGCAAACGTAAGTTCATTAAATACAAGTCTTTTTGACCAAGATGTGTTCCTTATTACACAAGAAAGGCTACAACGAGAGAAATATAAGAGACAGAAATTTGAAAATATTGTAAAAGACAAAGTCTTCGATATTAAAGATGCCGAGGAACCAGGACCTTTCTGATTCTGAAATTTTGTCTCAGTTGCAGGAAAATTTTCAAAATTCAGGTAAAAGTGAGAAAATCACCATTTTAACACTACTACCTAAAAGCTGCAGCGTAAATAATATAAAAAGAGTTTCTTTCAGCTTTCAGAATACATCATTCGAAAGCCAAAGTCCTGGTAAAGGGAAAGGGAATTTTGTGTTCACCAAATCCGAAACCTGGAAAACCCTTGCTCGCGGCTGTTGCCGGTAAAGTTAAAGAATTCTGTTGTTCTGAAGAGATAAGCAGAATGATGCCTGGTAAGAAATATTTGTTGTGATTAAAGAATCAGGTAGTAAATCACATGAGCAGAAATTAATTATATGCAGTGTTTAAAACTTCTAACCCTGACCAAGAAATTGTATTCTAGCTGGAGTTAGTGGACTATACTGTCTGTGTTTGTGTCCTATCAGAATGTAAAACTTATGCCGAAGCAATTTATTAAAGTTTCAGGTCTACGTGGATTTCAAGAAAATTTTTCTTTATACTTTCCAACTTAACATTTCTTGGCTACTATGGTGTGCAATCCTCCTCATATAAATTGCTTGTTCAGGAAATGTACAGGGTTTCCTGAACCATTCAAAATAAGAGAGGGTTTAGAGAAATGTTTCGTATAAAACTTCAGTGAATCAGTGACCTACAAGCAGTGGATGACGACTGACCGATCAACGCTTGAGACTATAATGAAACCCACAGACAAATTTTTCGACTGTCTCTTGGAGAAACTTTGTGATTTACTGACTCACTCATTTATATCATCTGGACAAAGTAAGTTTCTACGTGATATGAAATCATTTCTACAGCCATGCCAGCCTCTTGTGTTATGCGACTTCGCTGAAAACTATTATTTCGTAATCCAAGATGAAATTCAGTCATATCACAGGACTAATGTGCCGGCAACCATTCATACTTTCGTAATATATTATAACGAATCGTCATCCGATACAGTCTCTATTAAAAATCTGGTAATAATATCACACTGCCCGAAATATGACACTACAGCTGTACATCTGTTTCAAAAATATCTAATGGAGTCATTAAAACAAACATCTGTAATTCACCACAAAAATTATATATTTCTCCAATGGATTCTCTGCTCAGTATAAAAATAGGAAAAATTTCCTGAACCTCACATTACATGGAGAAATTTTGGATTTCCAACAGAATTGCATTATTTTTGCATATCGCATGACAAAAGACCTACGATGTTGTAGGTGGGACACTTAAAAGGTTTGCGGCTTGTGCTAGTTTGCAGAGACCATCCGATAAACAAATAACTACACCTAGGGAATTGTACGACTGGACAAGAGATCATCTCCCAAACATTAATACCGTTTATGCGACTAAAAAAGGCTATACTGAAGAGGAAAAAATGCTTGTTCTTCGATTTGCAAAATCCACCGCAGTGCCTGGACCACAAGTTTCATACAGTCCTGCTGTTTAGGATGGGTATTATACGTGCTAAGCAGTTTTAAAATGCAGCTGAAACAACGCAGCATCCTGTCTGGAAAGATGATCAGGCTATTTCCTCTCAGCAATGAAAGGTAAGCATTTCTTACAGAACTTCAGGTTTAACAAAATCCATGTGACAATAATTTATTTCAGGTAATTATTTAAAAAATTCGAATTATGTACTACATGTTTAAATTACATAGTGACATTCAAGAATATGATCAAATATAATTAAATACAACGAATGTGTGGGACATAATTATCTTTGTAACGTATGATGATTCCAAGTTGAAACTTATCAGTTCATTATATCACTAATTGAGGCGTACTATATATATTTTTTTCATTAAAATAGAACCCTGCATTTTTAAATATGAATATATGAAAATTGTTTCACCATGTTTTTTTAGTGTAATTGAATACATGCAGAAAACAATATAAGCAATAAAAACTATCACATATTAAGAATGTATCACCCAATTTTTGTAAATTTATCTGGAGACGTTGTTGAGATATATAATTTTAATTGAAGCGGCGTGCTTACAAAAATATGATTTTTCTTCATGTTTGAAACGCCACTGACAGAAAACGAAAAACACAGGACATATGAAACTCGGCAGTTTTAGTTAGCGCGGCAGGTCAAAGAAACCCTCAAAATTTGGAAGAAATCTGAGTCGGTCGGGTTGAGTGCCTTGTTGATTTGATATGGAATGACCCAATATTTAAATGTATCGTATTTACATAAAATTAGCAACTTTAAACTGATGTAGCTCCGAAACCCTTTCACCTAATGATCAAAATCATGGTTTATTTTGATGCTGAGAAATTAAAGTTTATATTGACATGTAAACAGTTTTTCCTACTTTTTATGAAATGGAGAAATTTAGATTTTTCTTCATTAAGACGCCTTTGCCCACGAAAAATATTTTAAAAATATATGGTTAGATTCCGCATTGAAAGTACAAATAAACACATATTTTTTACTGGTGCACCGTTGATAACAAAGTATTGAAAATATCAAATAAATAAAATATATAGTACGCGCGTGAAGTAACCAGCTGACTGTGAGGCGGGATTTAGCCGAGACAAGCAAGGCCAGGAGACAAACACGTGATGTTTCGTCTAGTAGCGCATAACTGGGTTAGCTTAATCACAAGTTTTCATAAACACAGGAGTAAAATGACGCCCAACGCTCGCTTATCTTCATCTGTCGGCCAGTGCGTGCTGTACTGCGCCGTTCAAGTCCAGGCGTGTGAAAATAATTTATTTAATACCCTCGAAACTTATTGCCGAGCCACTAAGCAAACAATGCCGAATCCTCTTAATAATGCAAAGATTTTTCTCAAAATTTTTTTACTTTTACAAATGAGCAAAAGCCTAAAAGTAAGTAAAATCAGATTATCTGTCTCTCTGTATACAGTAAAAATAAGGCTTACTTCTTAACATAACCTACTAAATGTCAGCTTCAAAATGAGCTCCCGTTCAATGTTCTGCAGTAAATGGTTCCAGAATTCTGAGTGCTGAAAGAGGCTTGTTTTTATAAAATACTCTAAATTTGTCGCTCAATAATACGAAAACCGTTTGACTTTCGATAGTATATTTTTGAAAATGCACTCTCCTCAGCACCTTGTATAAATAGGGAAACAATTAGAGTATTAAAAAATGCGAGGTTCTTTACTGATCGATTTCATATGGAATAGCCCTTACGGTACGAGCCACACAAGTACAAGCTGTAGCTAGGTGGATTTTACGGGTCATGATTGATTTTAAACACAAAATAAACAAATTTGTATAATACACGTCATATAATGTGAAATGACATTTGTTGACCTACCTAAAATACATTGAAAACTAGTTTAGTAAAAAGAGAGAATGAAATTGAGCTGTTACATTCGTGTTTTATTAACAGATTAAAAATTATCACTTTTAGAGCACTATTTGGACTTCCTGATATCCTCACTTATGTACAGTATGCGATATTTAATTCTCTCTTAATGTTTTTCATCTGTTTTAGATGTTACTTGAATCGAAAACAATTAAAAAATAATATGTGTGTGTCTAATGCCTGCCCACTTCACTTTGCGTGATTCGGGTTCCGCATACTGCAGATAGATGGCAGGACTGTGACTCATTTTCAAGTTGCACACCACTTCGGCGGGCCACGTTATGCATGATTTGTATCATTCTGTGAAGAGTTATGTCGTGTACTAGGGTGAGTGTATGTTAAGTGTTCGTGTAAGTGTAGTGTAGGAAATGGTGAGGATGATGGTAAGGAAGGGAGAAGGGAAAACCCGGTGCCGGCACGTAGCCTACTCCTGTCGAATAGCACCAAGGGGGCCGCCAGGCTTAACGTCCCCATCCGACGGACGAATCACTATCAACAGTGACATATGACTTCTTCTTCATATCCACTGCGGAGAGATTAGTGATTGATTAGAAGTTGTGCATCGCCATCTCTCCTAGTCCCAAGGTAGAAATTTTACAAGAAAATTTCTGACCCCGCTGGGAATTTACATTTTTCTTCTTTTTCTAATTTTCATTCAATATTGTAGTATTCTTTCTCTTTCTTTCTTTTTCATTTGATTTAATCTTTAGTTTCAAATTTCCTGTTTTTTTTCTCTTTACTTCTTGAACTGCCTTTTTGCGTTCTTTTTATATGTTATATCTTTCATTACGTAATTAATTAATTTATTTATTCACCCATTCATTCTTTCATTCATTTTCACATGTTTCCTTATCATTTCTCTTATTTCTTATTAAACTTTTCGTTGAAATGCTTTTCTGTCGTTATTTGCGTTTCTTGTGTAATAAAATTCTTACCTCAGTTTTGTCTCTATTATTTTCCGATCCGTTGCCATCAACATGGCTGCAACGAGATAGAAACTCTTGGCTATGTGTTGGGCTTTTGTCGGAAAGGAGAGTTATTGCGTAACAACAGGCATCATAGAGTGCGTGGAGCTATCGCATGTTTTCTTCGAACAAGGGTTGGAAACTTCATGAAGAAGTCCACTGTATTTCTGAAGACGACTCTCACAGAGGAGCGGATATACTCGTAATAGCAATAAACAGACAACAACAAAAGGCTATTATCATAGATCCAACTATACGCATGGAGAGAGATCTAAACCAAGCTCATCAGGTTGATCAGGAAAGGGGATTATTCATGAACCTTGTATTCCCTACCATCTCTTCAATTCATCAGTGACAGGTTTATTTTTTTGGTGCTCGGAGTTCTTTACCAAAATTTACATATAATTTTTTTAAACAATTATCAATATATATATAATATATATTTCTTTTTCCTTCCTTTCTCCTTTTGTTCTTTTATCAGCCGATGAATTTATTATCATAGCCTTTTTATCGTGATTTTTTTAATTTTCGTATTTATTTTCATTTTTATTATTATTTTATTACATTCCATTTTGATATATTCTTCCTTACGTTTTTCCATATTAACCATTTGTACTAAATGAGTTGCTTTCACTATATTCCAATGTATTTTGCTGTCTTTTTTTCTATTATGGTATTATTTCATGTTGTTTAGTGTCGATTTTACTATGCTATTATTATTATTATTATTATTATTATTATTATTATTATTATTATTATTATTATTATTATTAGTTTTTGTAATATGTTTAGTATTCTGTTCTTTAAATTGTTGTTAAATTTTCACTGCTTGTATACTTTTGTGACCTGGTAGAGCGTAAGAGAAGGCCCTATGGCCTTAACTCTGCCAGTATAAATAAAGAATTATTATTATTATTATTATTATTATTATTAATATCATCTTTTGAAATTATAAAAGATCATCTCGCAAATTCTTAAAGATTCCCTGCAGATTATACAGTTTAATTTATACCACTCAGGTCTTAATTAAGGATATGCAATATGCTAATTTCAAATAAAATCTTTTATTTATAAGTATAATTTTATAGTCAACTTCTAAGATTTTATTTTATAATTGATAATCAATGGTGCTTAAATATTACATTTTATTTTTATAATAATATTCATATTTAATTCGTGATATTTTATTTGCTATTAATTTCCGGATCCTCGTGGTCATCCTTAATTAAGGCCGTACGATTTGCTTCTCTGTCTCTAATATTCTCTTTATGTTTTCTTCATTCGTGCCTCGTTTTGTTCCTTTCCAATTCTTTATTAAACCTTTCTTACTGAACTTTATTTATTATATATTTTTCATTGGAACGTTGAACATTTAAGCGGGCAGATATTCGAAAAAATCAGTTACCATTTCTGCAATACCCTACACGCATCTTGCTCCTTAGCGGAAGTGCGTCGATGCAATCCGCAACACATCATTTCTCCTTAGCAACAGCGAGCCGATATAACCCACAACATAAAATTATTGGAAAACTAAAAGAAATTTTAACATCATCATCGTATAGACCTATGCGTTACATTCAAGATACTACCAGTGGTTTGAGCAGCGGATACTGCATATATTTTCTTGCACTGGTTACGATATTCAATTTAATACAAGTTTGTTTCATGATTATGCTCAGATGATTCTCATTTATGATTATTACAAAACACATAAACATCCACTTAGATGTAGCAAGGAATTGTAGGGATTCTACGAATTCATTTTTTTCCTACTTATTTCACACTTTCTGTATTTTCGCTTGCCAGATAGTCTCCTCCATTCTACAACTCGTTCTGCTTTTGGCATTTCAGGCCCTGGCATTTATAAATGTCAAGCTAACGAAGTACTTGATTACAGCAATGCTTGAATGACACAATTAGAAGCAATCCTCGCTACAAAGAGGAGATGGCACGCTGGATCAAATTAGCTATGTCGAGTAACATCTCCGAGAGAAATGCTCGAATCCCAGAGTTAAATATTCAATTGTACTCATCTTCACACTCCTAGCATTTGAAGTGACCTCTTCTATAGAATTTTATCATGTAAACATCTTTCTCTTATTCTCTCGCACTCTTTTAAATGTCGTTCTTAAGTTCCTTTTCCTTTTCTCAATTATTTTTTCTCTTTCTGCCAGTTATTCTTTATTTCACTTGCTTTATCTTTCTCTTCGCTCTTATAATAATAATAATAATAATAATAATAATAATAATAATAATAATAACTTACTGGCTTTTAAGGAACCCGGAGGTTCACTGCCGCCCTCACATAAGCCCACCATTGGTCCCTATCCTGAGCAAGATCAATCCAGTCTCTACCATCATATCCCACCTCCCTCAAATCCACGCCTGTGGAGTAACGGTTAGCACGTCTAGCCGCGAAACCAGGTGGCCCGGGTTCGATTCCCGGTCGCGGAAAGTTACCTGGTTGAGGCTTTTTCCGGGGTTTTCCCTCAACCCAATATGAGCAAATGCTGGGTAACTTACGGTGTTGGACGCCGGACTCATTTCACCGGCATTATCACCTTCATCTCATTCAGGCGCTAAATAACCAAAGCTGTTGATAAAGCGTCGTAAAATAACCTACAAAAAAAACCTCCCTCAAATCCATTTTAATATTATCTTCCCATCTACGTCTCGGCCTCCCCAAAGGTCTTTTGCCCTCCGGCCTTCCAACTAACACTCTATATGCATTTCTGGATTCGCCCATACGTGCTACATGTCCCGCCCATCTCAAACGTCTGGATTTTATGGTCCTAATTATGTCAGGTGAAGTATACAATGCGTGCAGCTCTATGTTGTGTAACTTTATAATAATAATAATAATAATAATAATAATAATAATAATAATAAAAGGTAAAAGGTAAAGGTATCCCCGTAACATGCCATGAAGGCACTTGGGGACATTGAGGTAGAGCCCCATGCTTTCCATGACCTCGGCACTAGAATGAGGTAATGATAATAATAATAATAATACTAATAATAATAATAATAATAATATTTATACTTAGTTACTTATGGCTTTTAAGGAACCCGGAGGTTCACTGTCGCCCTCAATAATATTTATAGTTTGTGTAATTATTATAATTTGCATATAACTCAACCCTACATATCAAAATAATAATTACTTACAAATTACTTTTAGAGAACCAGAAGTTCATTGTCGTCCTCACATAAACTCGCCATCGGTCCCTATCCTGAGCAAATATAATAATAATAATAATAATAATAATAATAATAATAATAATATTGAATGT
This sequence comes from Periplaneta americana, assembly GCA_025594305.2. Classification (NCBI taxonomy): domain Eukaryota; kingdom Metazoa; phylum Arthropoda; class Insecta; order Blattodea; family Blattidae; genus Periplaneta; species Periplaneta americana. The sequence continues at coordinate 16,944,198 of JAJSOF020000005.1, forward strand.
CCCTGAAATCACGCCAGTGCACATTGAAATATTAATAGGAACTGAAATTCCAAGACATACTTATTATTCAGCATTGCAGTAAAGAGCCAACGCCATTTGTGGGGTCTCTGGTTTGAAGGATCGTCTGTTGTTTTACTTTCGACATTTTTACGTCTTCACTTGTGAGATACAATGTGCTGACTGCAGGCACTGCGGCTGCAGTGTTTGTTCTGTTGCATTGAATTGGGGGAAGCACGTAACACACGTGATGAGGAGTCGAGGTTGATGCAACCATAAGGAAAAGTTCTGTAAGACGCAATCGAATTGCGTAAGCAATCTGCATTAGGTTCTCGAATATAGACTACGACTACGACTGTAAAAAAAGTCCATGAAAAAGCAAATAATGACAAAATGCAACAAAAATAGAACATTTCCCAGTAAATGACCAACATAATAAAATACCAAAAGAATGTAAAAGAAATGCAAAATAAAAATAGGCCATATTGGTTTTGTGTTGAAATGAAACGAGTTTATATTGCATCCTGTATTGTCTGTAATGTTTCAGAAAAAATATGATATTTCGTCAACTTCCGAGCCCTAGTTATAACATTATTCTTGGAAATATTAAGTTTCATATCACTGGCTTCGGACCATTTTGTAATTGCGTCGATGTCACGTTGAAGAGATTGACATTCAGCAATACTTTTGAGTGCACGAAAGATTTGTAAGTTTTCATAGAAACATAGTAGTAACTTCTTTTTGTACAGAAGTTATCTATGAAGATTATAAAAAGGAGAAGTCCTAAAGCAGAGCCTTGTGGTACTCCATAGTTGAAGTTAAATGAATGGGAGAGCTTGTTAACACACATACACAACATTGTCTATGACTTGGTTATCAAAATTAATTATGTTATTGACACTACAAAACAATATTTTATATATTAAGTTACTTGGAAATTATAATGAAAACGCACAGCTTATATAACTTGCATAAAAATCCTATGATTTCAAACTTATTAAGCATGGTATTATGTGAAATGACGTCCAAAGAAAATTCATAACCGCAAGAGTAGTGAACAGTATTACCTGCACAATATTCCAGTAGGGCATGACTTTGGCGAGAGACTCTGTTACGTCAGAGCACGCAGTCCCCAGCAGCATAATCATACGCGTCGACTTCTGCGTGTAAAGAGCGTGGAAGAACGTGTCCACCCCCACGCCTGGATCACACTGCAACAGACAATACACACGCTTGTAACTTCATTCCCAGATCAGACTTTTCTAAAATATCTCTTTTTACAAGGTAGTGTAGGGGAGAAGTGGGTACAGTAAGACAGGGAGAACAGTGAGACATATATTATTAGATGGTAAATTTTGATGTTGAGATATTGGTAACAGTGGAGTTGTATGTTGCATGAGTAAAGTAACAGTATTTTCATACTAGATTTGATTCTAGTTATAAAGGTGAGTGATGAAAAAATAATTCGTTATTTTTCACTTTAGAAGTAAAATTTTGGCTTGTGTTTAATGAAGGTTATATTGGATATACAAATGAGATATAAATATGAATGTTTTGTTACCTAATACTATGGTATTTGAGATTATGTTTGGAAAAGTTTCGTCTTTCTTGTTTTAATTTGGAAGTGATGGCGTCATTTTTAAATGAACTATGCTTAAATTGAACAGTGAGACATGCCATTGAAGGGTACACTGAGACGTCTCACTGTTCCCATGTACCAATGATTTGCAAAAACAAAGTGTAATTATAATAAATTTACCGGTAACTAACATTAAAAATGAACATACTAGTAACCAATTTAGGAATTGTAGCTTAAAATAATGGATACATTACATTTTAATGGATTCATAAATAAAAATTATTCACAAAATTTAAGAAAATGTTAAAATATAATAAAGAATTAAATTAAATTCTTATAATTATAAGCTTTGTTGTCACCAAAAATTCATTTCATTTTTTCGCAAAAGTTTGAAATGTCATGGAAAATTCACTTTTCCAAATGTTCCAATGGTTTCGAAGTTAGACATCAAAATGATTCTAATTAACCTACAGAACATGTCAAGAT
>JAJSOF020000005.1:16951259-16971259 GCA_025594305.2 Periplaneta americana
ATGGTAATGTATGTAGGAATTACAATATCATAATCACAGAACACATTACAATAAATTATAAATGGGAAACAGTAATTGATACCAACATATGCAAAATATATTGGAATAGAGACAACTTAACTGATGTAACTATTTTGCATAACTAACCTATCTCACACAATAAACCCGACATAGCTATGACGGGTGACATTTTCTGATGTGGGTTTATTGTTACTCGTAAAATTACTTTCTCTGACTCGGTCTATTAGTTTGTGGGTGGAATTATTCTGGTCTGTACTTTATCAGATATAATAGCTAGGATGGTTTTTATGAAGAGAAAGAAGAATGTTAATTTTATTCGTATAATGGACAGACAGAATAAGAAACGAAGCTGTGTTGGAAAGAGTGAGTGAATAAAGAATAGTGCTGAAACTGATCAGGAAGAGAGAAAGGAATTGTTGGGTCAGTGGTTGAGAAGAAACTGCCTAATGAAGGATGCACTGGAAGGAATGGTGAACGGGAGAAGAGTTCAGGGCAGAAGATATCAGATGATAGACGACATTAAGATATATGGATCATACACGGAGACTAAGAGAAAGGCAGAAAATAAGAAAGATTGGAGAATGTTGGGTTTGCCTTTGGGCAGAACACTATGTACGTGTGTTTAATTCCCTTTTGTACAAATATAAAAACTGATTTTTTGTAAGATTATGGAGTTTTTATAAATCTAGCGGATCCGGGTTCAAAGTCCAAGTAAATGAAGATTTATCTTGCTCTCCTCTGAATTTGGTATTGTACTTTTTGAAGTGCGTTTGTCCCACTTTTGTTCACGTAACGATCTTGCTTCATTCTGGGTCCGCTTCATTTGTAATGTTCGATACTATGATCATATCTCACCTTCTTTCGAGAAGTTATCATGGCTTAGGTTACATGAGAGGAGAAATCTGCACTCACTTTCTCTCTTATATCGAATTATGCACACTTCATCCCCCTATTATTTATTCGCTCGTTTTATACTCTCTCTCTCGCTATAATAATATTAATACTCGATCACAACGCGATAACACGCTAGAAATTCCACTTCATACAAATCATCTCTGTATTCGTCATCTTTCACTGTTGCTATCTCTCGTCACTGGAACTCTCTGCCGCCTGAAGTCAAGGGCTGCCGAACATTGAAATCTTTCAAATCCAAGTTAGAAAATTATCTTATGATGAGTTGCCAAACTAACTTACTATTATGACAAGTGTTGTATTGCATGTTTCCATGTATTCACATTTTTTTATTCTAGTGATATTTGATTTATTTTATATTTTTGTTTTCATATTTTCCGATAATGTATATCTCTAATGTGATATGTTGAGCTATATATAAACATAATTTTCCTTACTGTGTGTACTTAAAAATATTGTATTCATTGTATGCTTTGTACTGCACTATTTTATTACTACTATTAGTATTATTATTACTATTCTTATTTTTATCATTATTATTATTATTAATTATTATTATCATTATTATTATTATTAATATTATCAATAATTGTCTTATTTTTACATTGTATTTCTAATTTATTTTGACCTGCTGTTCACATTTTATTATGCTTTCTCCTTTTTCTGTATGTTATATATTATGTCTGATTTCTACTTACTTGTTATTTACATTTTATTATTATTATTATTATTATTATTATTATTATTATTATTATTATCTTATTCAGTTTTGTGTGTAAAATTGTAGTGTACTTTGTAAATTTGTAGTGTTTTTTGTAACGCAGTTTTACTCCTTGTTGAGTGTTAGAGAAGGCCGTATGGCCTTAACTCTGCCAGGTTAAATAAATCATCATCATCATCATATTATTATTATTATTATTATTATTATTATTATCTTATCTTATTCAGTTTTGTGTGTAAAATTGTAGTGTACTTTGTAAATTTGTAGTGTTTTTTGTAACGCAGTTTTACTCCTTGTTGAGTGTTAGAGAAGGCCGTATGGCCTTAACTCTGCCAGGTTAAATAAATCATCATCATCATCATTATTATTATTATTATTATTATTATTATTATTATTATTATTATTATTATTATCTTATTCAGTTTTGTGTGTAAAATTGTAGTGTACTTTGTAAATTTGTAGTGTTTTTTTGTAACGCAGTTTTACTCCTTGTTGAGTGTTAGAGAAGGCCGTATGGCCTTAACTCTGCCAGGTTAAATAAATCATCATCATCATCATCATTATTATTATTATTATTATTATTATTATTATTATTATTATTATTATTATTATCTTATTCAGTTTTGTGTGTAAAATTGTAGTGTACTTTGTAAATTTGTAGTGTTTTTTTGTAACGCAGTTTTACTCCTTGTTGAGTGTTAGAGAAGGCCGTATGGCCTTAACTCTGCCAGGTTAAATAAATCATCATCATCATCATTATTATTATTATTATTATTATTATTATTATTATTATTATTATTATTATCTTATTCAGTTTTGTGTGTAAAATTGTAGTGTACTTTGTAAATTTGTAGTTTTTTTGTAACGCAGTTTTACTCCTTGTTGAGTGTTAGATATTAACTCTGCCAAAATAAATCATCATCATTATTATTATTATTATTATTATTATTTATTATTATTATTATTATTATTATCTTATTCAGTTTTGTGTGTAAAATTGTCTAAATTTGTATGTTTTTTTGTAACCTTTTACTCCTTGTTGAGTGTTAGAGAAGGCCGTATGGCCTTAACTCTGCCAGGTTAAATAAATCATCATCATTATTATTATTATTATTATTATTATTATTATCTTATTTTTTGTGTGTAAAATTGTAGTGTACTTTGTAAATTTGTAGTGTTTTTTTGTAACGCAGTTTTATCCTTGTTGAGTGTTAGAGAAGGCCGTATGGCCTTAACTCTGCCAGGTTAAATAAATCATCATCATCATTATCATTGTTATTATTATTATTATTATTATTATTATTATTATTATTATCTTATTCAGTTTTGTGTGTAAAATTGTAGTGTACTTTGTAAATTTGTAGTGTTTTTTTGTAACGCAGTTCTACTCCTTGTTGAGTGTTAGAGAAGGCCGTATGGCCTTAACTCTGCCAGGTGAAATAAATCATCATCATCATCATTTATTATTATTATTATTATTATTATTATTATTATTATTATTATTATTATTATTATCATCTTATTCAGTTTTGTGTGTAAAATTGTAGTGTACTTTGTAAATTTGTAGTGTTTTTTGTAACGCAGTTTTACTCCTTGTTGAGTGTTAGAGAAGGCCGTATGGCCTTAACTCTGCCAGGTTAAATAAATCATCATCATCATCATTATTATTATTATTATTATTATTATTATTATTATTATCTTATTCAGTTTTGTGTGTAAAATTGTATGTATTTTGTAAATTTGTAGTGTTTTTTTGTAACGCAGTTTTACTCCTTGTTGAGTGTTAAGAAGGCCGTTGGCCTTAACTCTGCCAGGTTAAATAAATCATCATCATTATTATTATTATTATTATTATTATTATGATCAGGAATTCTCACGTCTTGTTGGTCGAAGACTCAAATTCTTGGCGGTCGTTATTGTTACTGAGTTGATGTTTCGAAAGCATAAATCCTTGCCTAACTTTGTGTAAGTAGTCCTTCGTAGTCTAATACGCATAGTGGGCTTCACGTAAGATATTTCCAAAGAAGGTAATGTGGCCGTCTTTTCAATGTTGCCAACTATTGCCAGATATCACAAGAACAATAACATTCTTGCGGTCTTCAATGGTATGTGATCGACTTGCATATACTTTGTTTTTCAGGTGCCTTCACAGGAAATAATCACACGCAGTTAAGTCAGGGGACCTGGGGGGCCAATGAACGTCACCATTCCTGAAGATGGCGCGGTTGTGGATAATTAGGCGCACTGCTTGCATAGATATTCTCGCTGATATTCTTGCTGGAATCAATATGACCTCAGTGTAGGGAGTCTAGCAAGTTCCCGTATGAAGAATGTGTTTACCTTGTTGGCATACCTGACAGATGTTACCGTGAGACAGGACTATTTCTATCGATATTAAAATAACACCGATATTCGAGCAGCAGCAGCAGCAGCACTATCACCATTTTTATGAAAAACTTTTTAACATCTATTGGTCGTTGAGATCCATTTAATCGATTCATGTTTCTGGCGTAGTATTGTTAAACAAATGACGGTAAAAAATTGTTGGCAAATAAAAAAAGTCCATTTGGGACACCTTGTACTGCAGCATATAGCTTAAGCTAGAGCAGCCGTGGCGAAAATACGATCGTGCGCCGAGCCACTGTGTAACCTGCAACGTGCATAGCACCTATGGAGGGAGGCAGACACCCGAAGGGGAAGTGAAGCAACTGTCTGACTTATTAACGGATATTTATTTTCCTTACGTCAAGCACTTAAATATAATTTTATACAGTATAAGGCTACAAACTAATGTTTAGTACGTGTAACGAAGAAAGAAATGAACAAGAAAACATAGGACACATTATCACAACCTAAAATTAATTGTCTTCAGAATGTCTATGCGACAGAGTTTCAAAATCAGGAATTATGTCACTTACTGGCAGTCGTAGTTGATCACGAAGGTATTTGTCTGTCAGTCGTGATCTAAATTTGGTTTTTACTATTTTCATTGTTGAAAATAATTTTTCACAAATGTAAGTTGTAGCGAACATGGCTTCAACAGAGCAAGCGAAAGAACGAAGCTTCGGATATTTATTTTTTGGCAAAGATTTTGAAAGTTCAACATCTGTCAAGTCCTTATATCTAGCTTTCATTTAACATCACATTGTAAATCTGTGAGTTTAAATTGAAGATCTAACCGCATTATTCGTACATCTGATGGAAAAGGATCGACGTACAGAGATGATGATGATAATAATAATAATAATGATAATAATAATAATAATAATAATAAATAATAATAATAATAATAATAATAATAATAATAACACAACCTTTTAATGTTTCATCAGTAACAAGTAGTAACTTATAATGCCGTTTTATGTTATACATTGGTTTTCCTCGTAATACTTGTGAACAAATCATACATTTAGTATTCTCATCATATTGTCAGCAACAAAATGCGTCCTCCCATCCTACTTGAAACTTTCGTTTTTGTAAAGGGACTTGGTTTTGAGAGAGACATTGCGACGATACGCCACTCGCAGGTCAGAGACAAATACAAATGGAACGGAGTTTGACTCCAGTGAGTGAGAGGGTGGGGGTTGGAGGAGGTAGGAAGCAAGGAATATGCACAACTATCATTGCGAGCCACAATGTACTCGTGAGTTACATTTTCGCCACGGATGAGCTAGAGTATAAAATAGTTTATGCTCGACCATGCCGAAATGTAGTAATTATACACCGTGTAGCAGTCCTTTAATGCATGTCATTAAAGTACACCTAGTCATTAAAGTTCAGGTTTTCTATTATTCTCGGATATGCAATCGAAAGAGAACGACGGAAACGTCACGGAGGCTGGAAATCTAATACTGTCGCAGAAGGTTATGTTCTGTTACTATAATAATTAGCGTTAATTGTAAATAAATTCAATTTGTCATCTCGTTTTTCAATTGTAAATCAATTTCCAGGTTATATCAAAATTAGTTCACGTTATTCTCTAAATTATATCAAGGTCAATGACATTATTGTTCCTCGGAAAAAATCAATACTTTCGTATGAAACTTGCCTATAATGGTAATTATGACGCTCGTATGAAAATTATGAAACTCGCTTGCGCTCGTTTCATAAACAAACACACTCGCGTCTTAATTACTATCATTATAGGCTCGTTGCATAATGTACTATTATTAATTACTAATTATTTAGATCTGCATTTTAGATTTTTCAACAACTAGAAAGAGAAATACTACTTTCGTCACTGAATACGAAATATAATAGATATAGACCTCTATATAGCATTTTAGCTTTTGAGCTTGTTGAGGTATGCTGCTATGTCCGCAAAGGAGCGAAAGTCGTGTTACGTGAACCAAACGATGTACCGTATAAAATATGAACTAGGTGTTTATAAACAGATGCTGGCGCTTACATCTTTCATCACGTGGGAATTGTTCTGTCGGCCTGGGATCGAGTTCGCAGAGGCTCGCGGTTGGAAGTCGGTTCAAGTTGGAAACGGGCTTGTGGTGCCGACCGCACAGCAGTTCAGCTCTCCGGAGGACCACACCTCTCTCCCAATCAACATTAAACTTGCTACTGATAAATAGTAAACTGTACAAGAACTGTAGCACGGCTGTCTCTAGACACCTCGATCAGGGATGTAGTGTATTGTTTCCAAAGATATTGTGCATGTAGGGGATTAGTGGGTACAGTGAGGCACAAAATATTAAGACATATGTATGCAAGTGATAATTCAAGTATTTTTAAAATCAAGTGCAATAGAAATATACATTAAAACATGGAGTACAATAATACGTAAACAAAAATGTTAATAGAAAAAGGACATAATATTAAATACGTGTTTGTCAAAAAAATGCAAATGTCTCACTGTTCCCATTCAGGAGGGTATAGTGAGACACCACAGTGTCTATTAACGGACATTGAAATGATTTACATTTATTTCAAAAGAAAACAAAAACTTGCTGTCTCTTTATCTTGACATGTTCTGTAGGCTCATTTAGAATCATTTTGATGTCTGACTTCGAAACCATTGAAACATCTGGAACATTTGGAAAAGTGAATTTTCCATGACATTTCAAAGTTTTTCGAAAAAATGAAATGAATTTTTGGTGACAACAAAGCTTATAATTATAAGAATTAATTTAATTCTTTATTATTTTTAACATTTTCTTAAATTTCGTGAATAATTTTTTATTTATGAAACCATTAAAATGTACTGTATCCATTATTGTAAGCTACAGTTTCTAAATTGGTTACTAATATGTTCATTTTTAATGTTAGTTACTGGTAAATGTAATATAATTACAGTTTGTTTTTGCAAATCATTGGTACATGGGGACAGTGAGACTTCTCAGTGTACCCTTCAATGGCATGTCTCACTGTTCCCTTTACGCATAGTTCATTTAAAAATGACGCCATCACTTCAAAATTAAAACAAGAAAGACGAAACTTTGCCAAACATAATCTCAAATACCATAGCATCAGGTAACAAAACATTTATATTTATATCTCATTTGTATATCCAATATAACCTTCATTAAACACAAGCCAAAATTTTACTTCTAGAGTAAAAATTACTAATTATTTTTTCATCACTCACCTTTATAATTAGAATCAAATCGAGTATGAAAATACTGTTACTTAACTCATGCAATATTCAACTCCACTGTTACCAACATCTCAACATCAAAATTTACCATCTAATAAAAAATGTCTCACTGTTCTCCCTGTCTTACTGTACCTGACGGCCTTATCTCTATCAGATTAAATAAATAAATACTACTACTACTTTTCCCTTATTCTGTACAGGTGAATAGGAAGAAAATTATAATTAACAGATCCTAAAGTCTTGTCCTTGTAAGAAAACGTGTAATAAGAATAAAATATAATTCAAGTTGAAACTATTGGACAAGTTGAAATAATAAATAATAATAATAATAATAATAATAATAATAATAATAATAATAATAATAATAATAATAATAATAATAATGGTATCTTCCTGTTTTAAGGTATTTCAAAACTGATCAATCATTCATCGCTTCTTCTGGCGTCCCACATTTCTCAATCCTGTTGGGTGATAGAGGAGTATCTTTTTCGGAAAACGGTAGTCGTCCATTCTATTTAAATATTCTAGCCAGTTCCGTATCTGGTATAATATGCTAGTTATTTTTAGCTCCTTCCGTATATTCTCACATATTTTTCGATCACAAAGGGTGTAGCCCGCCACACTTAGGACAAACGTCATCTCAGCAGCTTCGATTCGTTTGGATTGGTCCTTCGTTAAGGTCCAGTTTTCAGATCCGTAGAGAAGTGTGGGAACGGACATCACGTTATAAAATTTAAGGCGAGTTTCTCTTTTTCTTAATTTAAAATTTCGTCCAATGGTTCCAATTAATTAATTAATTTTCAAACTTCCCCTAAAATAGGAGTTGCCCTGAAGGACAAAGTATACCCAATATACAAGTAGGCCTATTAGTAAATGCGTACAATTTTGTGAAAACGTTTTCTTGAGAAATATAATAATTTTATTATTGTGTTATTAATTTACTTGATATATGTGATTTCTCAGAAGATAGATATCAAAAACAAATATTTTTACGATTTAAAAGACAACATGTATATATATTTTTTCAAAATTAAAAATGGTGGTAGTTGACTGTGCAGTGATGAAGCGTTTCCCTCATAACTCATAAACTTGTTAATTTTTTCATGTTTTCTCGCTTTTATTTTATTGCTGAAACTCATGCTTACAATATAATGCTCTTTCAACTACATTTATTAAAAATAATATATTTTTCTTATTTTGTGTTAGAAGAAAATACTGATATTTGACAATTTTTTAATGAATTTATTTTTATCAGACAATCTATCAAAGGTAGAGAAGTGATCTTGCATCATATTGTAGATATAACATGCATAAATACACACACAAAATTTCATCACAGAATGTTGGATAGTTTTTTAGTTATGTGGGAAACGCTTCATCACTGCACAGTGAACTGAATTTTGAAGAAAAAAAGGATGTAAGTATTTTTTTTAAATCGTAAAAATATTTTTTTTTCATATAGCAGAAGGACAGTGTTTCACACATACCATACATAGGCCTACCATACTCGATCTCAACGCGATAATGCGCTAGAAATTCCACTTCACACATCATCTCTGTATTCCTCATCTATTATTATTATTATTACTCTTATTTTTTATCATTATTATTATTATTATTATTTTATTTATTATTATCAATAATTGCCTTATTTTTTATACTTTGTATGTCTTATTTATTTTGACATGCTGTTCACATTTTATTATGCTTTTCTTTCTTTCTGTATGTTATATATTATGTCTGATTTCTACTTACTTGTTGTTTACATTTTATCATTATTATCTTATTCAGTTTTGTGCGTAAAATCGTAGAGTACTTTGTAAATTCGTAGTGTTTTTTGTAACGCAGTTTTACTCCTGGTTGAGTGTTAGAGAATGCCGTATGGCCTTAACTCTGCCAGGTTAAATAAATCATTATTATTATTATTATTAATTATTGTTATTGCACAAGATACAATAATGTAGGAAAAACATGTTGAATATTTCCAAAATTTTACTGTTTTAAGCTGTACCTAACCCCTTAAGTACGATAAAATATAGGCCTACTTCGTTTAATTGTGTTATTAGAATTATTATATTCGTACTGTGATACTTCACTTAACAACTTTGGTATTCGAAAATAACCGTGAATCGCTGTTGAATGTCATCATAATTTAAAATACAAAATGGTTAAAACTCAGTTACAGTTCAGTCTGTCAAGTTGTGGTAGAAAACGACATCTGTTCTTCCATCGGACAAAAGAGCAGCGTTTCTCAGTCTCTTTTTACGACGCGGCGTGACAAATATATAAACTTCTATGCAATATTGAACAGTCTAGAGTGCGCGACTGCTTATGCACTCAACTCACAAAATTTGGCGAATGTGGGTTGATTTCGTTGAGCGCACGAACATGGGAAGAGCGGAAAACCTCTGCTTTATAGGTTAGAGCGTGTCCCGCAACCTTTTCCACCCTTGGCACACGAAATTTAATCTCTGATTCTTCCTGGCACACCGACAAACTTTTCGACTCTTATTATACATAAATCGATGCTACTACGTAAAAAGAGTAGGCCTACTTAAGAGGTTTATGCCATAATATTATTGTTGTTTACATGTTTTTTTTTTACATAGAACGCCTATGTACAATCATTACTAGACTTCGTTGAATTGCCACACGCAGCATGCAATCAGGTTGTCGATGTACGGTAGCATAGAGGAGGTGAGCGACCGCCCGGTCTCGTAGTATAAGCATTTCATGTTAAGAGTTGTGACCGGTCCAAATAGATATAGCAGCTACAGCTAATGTATACCTATGTAAGCACTGGTTTTTGCATTACTGTGATTGGAATAGTCAAAGCTTAACATTTGTTCAGTGCAGACAAGAATTCAATCAAACATACTACAATGAGAGTGTTGCTGTTCCAAATAATTGCCCCTGGAATACCCTTACCCCCGCAGCCAGTCTTGACCCATTGGGGAACGTGGTTGGATGCTGTTAATTATTATGCAGAACATTACGGCAAAATAATGGAGGTAATTGATGCATTGGATAGCACAGACAGTTGTTCCGCTGTTGCAGCTATAAAATCATTGCCTTCTGAACAGCTATTGGAAGATATTCTGTTCATTGATTCTAATTTTAAAATCGTGTCCAAAAGCATTATCCTGTTAGAATCGTCTAAACTACAACTCTCAGAAGCTCTTAATATAGTGTATAAAGTATCACAAACCGTTATCCAAAATAACAATTCACTAATTTCAGAAAAAGTGAAATATAAGTTGAGAAACATTATTGCTAAAAATTCTGCCTATTCACAACTTCGTATTATAAATGATGTACCATCAGGTCACGGCAAGACATCTGAAGTTGATGTACTAAAAAGTAGTGACTTTCCGTTGTTCAAATATGCACGTATTACATCGTGTGATGTTGAACGTACGTTTTCCCAAAATAAAAACTGTTTAAGTGACCATCGGAAGAGGTTCCTTTGCAGTCGCTCAAAATTTACGTAACTCTTCACTGCAATGCACATATTCAAGGACGATGTATCTTAAATTAAATTTTAATATATCTCACTATAAAATAATTGTGTATTTACATGTTTAGACATTTCCTACTTCAATGATCATTCTTATATTTCTTGAATGCAGGATACAGGTTTTATTGTAACCGCAGTATACTGCTCAGTGTTTACATTAGAGGCATACTCCATCCGTTGCACGCCCCCTTCTCATACAGTCTATACCGCGTGCGCAGTAAACCTTGCGATTCTCGTGGCAATTCCACGAAGTCTAATCATTACATAAGTATAAAGCAGCTGCTTTCTTATTCCTGCCATGTGCCGTTATAAATTCACATGTGATGGGGATGATCAGTTTCTACATTTTAACTTTTTAATAAATATTAAGTTAATAATAATCGACCAACACTTACGTTGAGATAAACATGTCCTTTTTCTTTGCATTAGATTAATAAAAATTATTCACTATTTTGTTATCCTACGAAATCGATGCCTGCACCATCTGTCGACTGCAATTACTGTTACGCACGGAAAATTACGATTGTCATCTTAAAGTGGAAGATCACGTTTAAATATTGACAAATACATGATAAAGTATTTAAATTCTCATTATTCCTGTAAAATATTTCATACAAATATTATAGGAATGATGATAAACTGTTCCTTGCATCCTGAAATACGAATCTATTACCAAGTAGGTGGACATAACCTAATTCAAGTTATGACGTCATGTGGCAAACAGCCGTGGCTAACGAGAAAGACAGGCTACGGCGCGACGTCACATTCTTAGTCATAACATGGCCAACATTGATCAAGTTTATATATAAATGCACATTTAACATGAGTAATATATCCACTCCTTTGTTTTTTAGAACTTTGAACATGTATTTATATTAGGCGATTGTCAAGATGGCCATGACTAGACCATGATAATCACGTGACTCCAGTTCGTGCCGATGCCTGTCTTTCTTGTTAGCCATGGCAAACAGCAGTACTTCTGCTATGTACTTTTATGACGTCACTAATAACTATAATACTACAGGCTGATCCGTTTGGGTGTGAATAATATTATATTATAAAGCTATTATGATAGTATGGGAAGTTTCTTGCTGGCAATAATATGCTTAAGAGATGAGTTTCCATACATAGCAACAATGAATATCAACAATATAATGTGAAATGAACATCATAGAAAATTGTATATTAGATAATCTAATAGGTACTACAAATCAACAGCGGCACAAATGGCTATTTACAGATGAAGCAACTTTTCATGTCAGCGGGAGTGTAAAAACAATTTGCATTATTTGGGCAAGGAAAATCCACATCTCTCCTATGAGCTTGAAAGATCAAGTCGAAAAGTTAACGTGTGGTATGGAGTGAGTCGCATTCTTCTTTGAAGAAAAGGCAATACGCTATGGATCTTACTTGGCTATGTTGCAGTTGTTTCTGTTGCCACAACTCGAGGAAAAGAACAATATGAACATTGTATTCCAGCAAGATAGTGCTCACTCACTGGGCATGGTACTGCTCTCAATCGTATGTGGTGTGGTCGTAATGGACCAATTGCTTGCTTCCCGAACTCCTCAGATCTAACCCCTCATGATTTCTTCGTGTGGGGTTTTGTTAAAGACACTGTGTATTCACAGAAACAGAGGAACATTGATGATCTAAGGATGAAAATTACTCCGAACAAACCCCTCTGATGTTACAACGGGAATGGGCTGAATTGCACCATCGCACAGTGGTCTATTTCTCACTTTCACGGGGACATTTGCCCTAAAACTCAACCTGCTCAAATTGTAAAACACTGACGTAGAAATATAGCCAGATAGTTGCGTAGCTCCTCTAAGTATCTTTTAATAGAAATCAGTCTTGCGCTAGCTGTCGTCTAGTACGGATCGCTAGTGTGTTTTGTGTGCGGAGATTCGATACTATACTCTTATAGTTCAGCGAGATTACTTTCGTTTTCGTTTTATAGTATATACTTTAGTATACATATAATTGGTTTAATTTCCACACTTTTGTTTTTTCCTTTTTCTTTTGTGTAACAGAATCAGTGCAACCATGGCTCACATACAACGAAAAAACACAATCAAGATCACATTCCCAGCAGCGGCAGCGAAACCTACGGCATTGGAACTACACAACTGCGTTGACGCAGAGTTAAACATCACTCCAGATCAGGTAGAAATGATACAGCTTAATACCTTAGAACGATCAATTTATCTCAAATTAACCTCTGTAACACAGTATGAACGACTTATGAATACATACGAAGGTGAAGTTAACTTCAAATACGATAATCAGAGTATAATAAAGGTCAGTTTTCAGCGTGCTGACATTAATGCAATTACAATGCGAATATTTAATGTACCTCCGGAAGTAGAAAATAACTTAGTTAATCAATCATTAAGTCAGTATGGGACAGTGAAAACGATACGTGCCGAACTCTGGAGTACGCAGTACAAATTTCCAGTTAACAACGGAGTTCGTGCTGTGCGAATAGAGATGCAGAAACATATTCCAAGCAAACTGATAATTGGTGGTTATACAGCAGTGATACATTACCCAGGTCAACCGCAACTGTGCTACATATGTGGGGAAAGTTCACATCTTCGTTCCGAATGCCCAAGAAGAAAATTTAGCTTCCCAGTAACTGTAGCAGGTCGGAAACCCCTGCTTAGTGAAGTGGTGGGGGAATGTCAACAAACGTACGTAATATCACTGATCAGCCAACAAATTTGATAGAAGACCCTGTACAACAGGTAAATGTTAAGGAACAAATGACAAACAGACAGGTGGAAATGCAAACTGAAAATTCAACAACAGATCTGAATAACGGTGACTCTCACGACACTAGCCCAGTTCGACGAGAAGACGAACACATTACACCCTGTGTTCCTATGCAAGGAACATCAAGCATGAATACAACCACAGAATACTATACAGAGCTTGCATTGCAAACCCATACAGAAATAAATGATAAGAATAAAGGACAACAGAAAGATGGCGAGGAACAAATGATGGAAGATGATGCTGAAGCTACAGATAGTGATATAGAAATGGAGAAAACATGTCTGAAAACAACATCTCAATTCCACAACGACAACTACAACAAAAGATAATGGAGCAACCAAGAGATGATTCTGATGGCAAAAAGGAACTGCCCCGAACAGGGATCCTAGAATGAATAGTAAACAACGAGAGACTGACCGTCAAGAACAAGTTACACAACCCGATACCTTAGAACCAAAACAGAAAATAATGAAAAAAACATACTACACGAGCAGTACCATATCTTGTTTCTGGTAAATTTCCAACAAAACCGGGGGGGCATACTGATTCAGTATCAATATCTCATACGCAACCATAATGTGTGTAACATTATCCAGATTCATATGTCGATCCTACTCATTCTTGTTTCATAGAAATTAGAATATATTATAACTGAGATACCTACTTATATACAATCATCGAGGCAAACGTGTCTTTACATACTTATAGGACGATGTGTTTTTAACCTGCAGTGATATGTTCGAAGATAAGTCATACTAATGGCTACTTTCTTAAAGCTCTGAAACCGCCCAAACCTAACGAAGCTGAGGGAACGTGAAATGCTGAAAACGTCACACAGGTTAAGATTCTGGATCACAATGTACATACCAGGTTAGTGTTCTCTTAAGAAACAACAAATACGATACTGATTACCTTATGTTTTCATATTCGTTTAAGAATTCTATCTTTCTTCTTACTATTATTACGCATATAATTCGCAACTATGCCACTCTTAACATAAACTGTTTACGAAGCCTCCTAAACAACAGTTGTTGCGTTCATTAATATACAATAATGATATTGATGTCCTACTATTGCAAGAAGTGAACATTGATAATTTCAACTTCCTGCAGCCAAATTACAATGTTATAAGTAATGTGGGAGAAGCAAATAGAGGAACAGCAATAATATATAGAAGCGGGTTACCCATCAAACAATCTGAATTTCATCCCAGTGGTAGAATTTTATCGATTTTAACAGAAGCCAATGAACTGATAGTTAATGTTTATTTACCATCAGGAACAAATAATAGAACGGAACGGAACGCGTGATTTCTGAAGATCTTCCTTTCTATCTTCGACACAAATACAATATGCTCATCCTAGGAGGAGACTTCAACAACGTACTTAATGCTAAAGACCAATTAGGTGCCTATAACCCGTCCCCAGGTTTGAAAAGAATTTGTGAAGACTTACAGTTGCTTGATTCTTGGGAAGTTTGCCATGGAAACTACGTAGAGTGTACATTCTACCGCGGTAACTCGGCCTCCCGAATAGATAAAATTTACGTTTGTAAACAACACAAAGAAAGAGTGATTCATTTGCGTGTAAGCCTTCAGTGATCATCATTGCCTCATAGTTAAAATGGAAGTGGATAATACTATTCCTAAATGTGGTCGCGGATACTGGAAAATGAATGCTGCGTGGTTATATGACGACAACATACGAGATGAGTTTCGTGAAAGATGGGAAATAGCAAAAAGACGAGCACTGCACTCAAATATGACTGAATTACAAAAATGGCTTAGAATTTATAAACCCTCCATTAGTTCTTTTTTTTTTTAAATCACTTGGAAAGGAGAAAGCCCAGGAAAGAAGAAATATGAGCGACTTCTACAACACATTACTTCAGGAAATAATCATGAAGCAAAGAGCTGGACAGAACGTCGAAGATGAAATAAAGAAAATAAAACACCGCATTTTACAATTCCAAGAACACATTATGGAAGGAGTCAAAACTCGATCACGTACTAAAACAACCACGGAGGAGGAGAGAGCATCCTTATACCAGATTGCGACAGAAAAGAACAGAGGTCAAAAGAAATATATCTCCAGTCTAACAACAATAGATAATCGTCGTATTACTTCATGTAAAGATATACTACATGAAGCAGAATTATACTACACTCGGTTATTCGGATATAAACCGTCTGACGAAAAAGAACAAGTTACAGTACTAGAACACATAACAACTTGCATCCCGGAGGAGGAAATAAATCTATTAACAAACCCCATAAGTCTTGATGAAATCTCACAAGCTATAAAAACTTCCAGAAAACACTCTGCACCTGGGCCGGATGGAATCGGTTATAGCTTCTACAAACAATATTGGGACATCACTAAACAGGAAATGCATCGACTGATGAACGAATTGCTGTGTACGACGGATTCTCCCATGGGATTTAACGAAGGAATTATCATCCTAATACCCAAGAAGATGACTCCAACAATCATGACGGATTTTCGTCCTA
This sequence comes from Periplaneta americana, assembly GCA_025594305.2. NCBI lineage: Eukaryota > Metazoa > Arthropoda > Insecta > Blattodea > Blattidae > Periplaneta > Periplaneta americana. The sequence continues at coordinate 16,967,326 of JAJSOF020000005.1, forward strand.
TTACACTTTTGAATGCTGACTGTAAATTATTTTAAAAATAATAGCCAATAGAATCCGGCCGTATCTATCATCACTCCTTGGAAATGAACAGAAATGTGGCGTTCCTGGCAGGTCGATTATAGAAACTCTTGTAGGAATAAGAGACACCATTATTCAGCTTACAAGTGGAAACAAGGAGAAAGCAGCTCTATTATCCTTGGATTTCCAAGGAGCTTTTGATAATATGCATCACCAATATATGTTTCAGATTATGCGTAGAATGAAAATACCCAACTTAATCATAAATGCCATCAATTTTCTTTACACGGAGGCACATTCCAGAGTACAAATAAATGGGTACTTTACGCACCCAATTAAACTTCAGAGTGCTGTAAGACAAGGATGCCCGTTGTCCATGTTACTGTACTCCCTTTGCTCAGAACCGTTAATTAGGATACTACAGGCTCATCTCACTCGTTACATACCGCAAGACAATTTATTCTCAACGATAACATATGCTGATGACATAGTGATACGATTAAGACACCCCAATCAAATGGCAGACCTTCAACGTATACTTAGGAGTTATGAATTAGCATCGACAGCTAAAATCAACCTTCAAAAATCCACATTATTACCACTGGGGAATTGGCCTGTCGACAGATCTTTCGCGGAGATACCTATAAAAGATCGGGTCAAGATACTTGGGATGATTATCCACGCAGATATGCAAAAAATGCTGGAACTAAATTGGACACCCTTGCTGACGTACATACGATATACTCTAGTTCAACATAAATATCGAAATTTAAACTTATTCCAGAAAGTCTGGCACATCAACTTACTTGTTCTTTCTAAGTTATGGTATCTCAGTCAAGTGTTGCCCTTGCCTGTAGAGATATCTCAACGTATTGAACTGAGTATTAACTACTACTTGTGGTCCGGGCATTTGTATAAAATAGCTAAAACACAATTATGGAAACCAATAGAAGAAGGGGGACTGGGTCTATACTGTGTTCAAAAAAAAATGCCAGGCCCTGCTCATAAAAAGCATATTCCGGACATCAGTCACAATACCCGATAGTTTATCACAACATTTTATATTCAGACGAATTAGGACAATAATTGAAAACCTTCCAACTTCCGTGATACAGAATGCAAAACACATCACAACCAAGGATATTTACTTACATTTATCGACACTACAAAATAATCCTGTTTCAATAATGATGAAATTTCCTAATTTCAATTGGCATAGAATTTGGAAAACTTTTAAAATATCAGCGATACCAACAGAATGGAAGAGCAGTGCATACAAATGCATAAATGACATTATACCAACTGAAGCCAAAAATTTACTCATAATATTAATCATTCTTCTCTATGTACAAGGTGTGGAAACATAGACACCTTACATCATAGACTGACTATCTGTGTACCAAATTTGTGGACATGGATATACAGTACCATTCAAGATGCAACGAAAATAGACAACCCGAATGATGTAAAACGAATGGTACTCTTCTTAGATATTCCTCCACACCGTAATAGAAGTTACATGATTTGGCTCAGTATGGGATATCTGCACTATGTTACAACTACACAACAACCCACATTATCAGGGTTACAACTGATGTTAAATTCTGCAAAAATAATTATGAAGAAGAAAGAACAAAATGCTTAGTCCATGGACAGGAGAACATCATACTTTTTATAACAATATATAATATATAAATACAGTGTTCCCCCGTTAGAAAAAAATGTATTGTTTATTGTTGACACTGATCTTAAAATAATAATAATGATGATGATTATAAGAATGATAATAATAATAATAATAAGAAAAAGAAGAAGAAAGAAAAAAATAATGATAATGATAATAATTTAATAATAGCATTGGTGAGAAGTTAACCTTGGTGAGAAGTTAAGTGGGTGGATCGGATGGCTATAAGGGGTGATGAGGAGGCCACTTAAAAAAATAAAATCAGAGGAGATAAAGAGCAATAACAACACCGTTAAACGGAGCAAAATATACACAGCTGTCAGTCGCTGATTGTCAGCGCTTTCGGTTGGATTTTCGTTTTCTTGTAACAAGTGCTTACTGTCGTATATTGTGAATATTTGAGTGTCATCATGGCTGCTGGCCCTTCAGGTAAATTACGTACTATTTTATCAACATCTTTTGATTTTATCAACAGTAATCTCACTAGAGGTTTTGATTTATCTAGAGAAAATCAAAAACTCGAGTGGGATTTAATTTAATTGACATAACACGATTAGAAGAAAATATATAAATATTAGAAGTAACGAAGTACTCAATACAATAAAATATTAATTGACTTACGAAAATACAAAACTGTCTTCAAATTTGTACCATCTCAACATTATAAATATTACGCTAATAGATGGCAGTAGTGTGTTATTATTAGCTCTTGTCTTGATATCAGTTGTGCCAACTAAGGAATCTTCATTGAACTCTGTGGAAGGTTACTGGTCAAGAAGGCTTTGTTGATTCAGTTTCATTTTTTAAAACAGTTGTATTCCACTTCAGTTATCCCGATCTCAGTAATCAACGTCACTTGACAGATGATTTTCAATAAATCTTAGTGTTAAACAATCTCTGATACGTGACTATTCATAATATCATATAGCAGAAGCTATAACATAACCTAAATAATATAAACGAGTGTTAAAAAAGTTTTAATTAGGGATGATATAAACAAGAAACATTTTAATTAACGATGATGAAATAAAAATGAACATGAATAATTTTAAAACAAACAATTATTGAAAGTAGGTACAATTTTCAAATTTTAATGTGTTAGTGGTTGGTGGTTCAGTTGATGTTTTATTGGATGTGTGCGTAAAAGAAGTGAACTCGTTGCTGTACATGGTGTATCCTCAACTTATTCAGGATTTCCGAATGGTGCTCTTCATTTATTTGTAAATAGGGTTTCAGGGAAGATGCATAGCTATGACCAGTGATCTTTATTAATTCTTGTTCTTGAATGCCAATGCGAGTCATATTTGAAAGTGCTGTGCATAGACTGGAGTGGTTTGTAATTTTCTGTTTTTGACATCCAGACCAGTACAGTTTGAAATGTTGGCAAACAAAGAAACAAATACTAGGGTAATGATACAAATAAACAAATGCTAGGGACGCGATGAAATTAAACAAATGCTAGGGACGCGATAAAACTGTGCGATAAGCAGCCATGATTGATTGAAAGACGACCTTTCGTACCGTTTTATTGGTCAAAAGTAGTGTGACGTAGTAAAAGTGTAATTCATTTTTGGATTAAGAGAGAAAATGCATCTCAGCGAGTTTAGAACTAAATTCAACAGGATGGAAAAAAAATGACCCACTTTCTTTCGGGCTAAAATTGTTTAATATGCTTCATTACACCCATATCTATGTAATAAGACCCCTCTTAATGTGCGTGGGTCTGCGGAAGTTAACTATTTTTATGTTTTATGTTGCCAGGCATGAGTCAGAGAGTGACGCGAATGGACATGTTTGAATTCCTTTTCAACGGAAGTCTTCTTTCTCGAGCAAATACTATTGCTGTAAAGAAGAAAATAGTGGACTTCATAACATCGAGAGTTCCTCAAATTAAGGAAGAGGAGATATGCAGTAAAATTTCCCTCTTTTCTAACAAATTGTTACGTCGGTTACGATTTGTGCAGAGTGCGCAATGAGAGTCTTATAGAGTTCTAAGAAATCTCCCATCTTTCAATGCTGTATACACAAAGTTTCAACAAATAAAGTTCAGTAGTAAATGTTTAACAGTGTGTTTATTTTATCTCTACCCAAACGGATCACCCTGTATAATACCATACAACTGTTGTACATTGTTCTGTGGAACAGAATGTTACAACTGCATACCATACAAGGACTTTTACTAATAACTAGTAATAAATTAGATCATACTTTTGTGGAATAGAGTCCTGGTGG